>NW_020769521.1:422867-436303 GCF_900518735.1 Pseudonaja textilis | reverse complement strand
CAGGAGACCCTGACGGGATTACAGAATAACAAGGGTTGGAAGGGACCTTAAGAGGTCTTCTAGTCCAGCCCCCTGCTCAAACAGGAGACCCTGACGGGATTACAGAATAACAAGGGTTGGAAGGGACCCTGCAGGTCGTCTAGTCCACTCCAGTAACCGGTGCCCCTCCCCCACCCCCAGGCTAAGAGCCTCGCTGCTTTGCTGGCAGACTGGAAAGTGTGAATGGGCAAGGAGGAGCCCCCCCCACCATTTGGCCCTGGGAACCAGATCCGTTTGGGGTTCTGCGTTGCTCCCGGGGGTGGATGGGTGGGGGGAGGGGTCCCTGCTTCTCTCTGAGCTGGTTGCTTTTTGTTTTTTTTTGCAGACATTTGGTGTCCCAACTAGGGAACATCATCAGTGCTAGAAGGGAGACGGGTTCGTGAATAAGAGGAGGAGGAGGAGGAGGAGGAGGAAGGAAAGGACTATGGAGTCCTTGGTGCTCTGAGTTTGGCTGTTTTCTTGCAGATGCACAAGCAACAGAACATAATGAGCTGATTTCAATAAACTCAGAGAGAACTTGGGAAAGATTCCATGGATGAAAATCTTAAAGGGGAAAACAACTCAAGAATCTTGGGAAACTCAGAAAAGTACAGTCATAAAAGCCCAGACCAGCACAATACCACTGAGAAAGAAAAACAAGAAATCCAAGAAGAAACCAGCATGGCTGCACAAAGTTCTCTCTGGCAAACTGAAAGGAAAAAAGGACAAGTACAAAAAATGGAAAGAAGGACACAGAATCTGCAAAGATGAAGTCAGGATAGCAAAGGCTCAGAACGAACAAAGACTTGCAACAAAAGTCAAAGATAAGAAAAAAAAAGTGTCTTCCAACATATAAATAACAAGAAAAAAAAATCAAGGAAACAGTCGGTCCACTAAAGAGAGAAGATGGCAAGGAAGTAACAGGCAAGAGAGAGAAAGCAGAACTGCTTAACTCATTCTTTGCATCCGTCTTCACGCAAAAAGAAACTATAGCTCAACCCACCAAAAACATAACTGTAAAAGACAGAAATAAATGTTAAAATAAGCAAAAAAAAAATAGTAAGAGAACACCTGTCTGATCTTGATGAAAACAAATCACCAGGGCCTGATGGATTACATCCCAGAGTTTTAAAGGAGCTGGCAGAGGTCATCTCAGAACCAATGCACCATATCTTTCAAAAATCCCGGAGCATCAGGGAACAACCAGAGGATTGGAAAAGAGCTGATGTGGTTCCCATCTTCAAAAAAGGGAAAAAAACAGACCCAGGAAACTACAGACCCATCAGCCTAACATCAATACCTGGGAAGATACTGGAAAAGATAATAATAATAAAAAAAACCAGATCTGCCAACATCTAGAAACAAGTAAAGTAATAACTAGCAGTCAGCACAGTTTTTTTTGAAACAGATCATGCCAAACCAATCTTATTTCATTCTTCAACACAGTGACTAAATTAGTAAACCAGCAAAATACTGTGGACATAATATATTTAGATTTCAGTAAGGCATTCGATAAAGTAGACCACAACCTACTTCTTAGTAAGCTAGAAAAAAGTGGAATAGATAGCACCACCACGAGTTGGATTTGCAACTGGCTGGCAAACCGTACTCAATGAGTCGTCCTTAATGGGTCTAAGTCTTCATGGAGGGAAGGAAGCAGTGGGGTGCCATAAGGTTCTGTCTTAGGCCCAGGACTCTTCAATATCTTCATTAATGACTTAGATGAGGGAATAGAAGGGGAATTTACCAAATTTGCAGATGATATTAAGCTGGCAGGAATAGCTGACACCCAAGAAGATAGGCTCAAGATCCAGATGGATCTTGACAGACTAGAACACTGGGCCGTATCTAATAAAATGAAATTCAACGTAGAGAAAAGTAAAGTCCTACACTTAGGCAAGAAAAACCCAAAGGACACATATAATAGACTGGGTGAAACTAGGCTCAATAGCAGGAACTGGGAGGTGGATCTTAGTGGAGTCTTAGTGGACAACCAGCTAAATAGGAGCCAGCAGTGTGCAGCAGCAACCAAAAAAGCCAATGCAATCCTAAGTTATATTAACAGAGGGATACAGTCCAGATCAAGGGAGGTATTAATACAACTCTGTAAAGCCTTAGTAAGGCCACCCCTAGAGTCTTGCATCCAGTTTTGGTCACCACGCTACAAAAAAGAGGTTGAGACTCTAGAAAGAGGGCAGAGAAGAGCAACCAGGAGGATGAGGGGACTGGAGGCTAAAACATACGATGAACGGTTGCAGGAATTGGGCCTGGCTAGTCTAGTGAAGAGAAGGACCAGGGGAGATAGGAGAGCATCTTCCAATATTTGAATACAGGAAATAGGTACGAATAAATGGGGAACAATAGGACAGGGACGATAGGCACAATGGTGCACTTATGCACGCCCCTTCCAGACCTCTTAGGAATGAGTATTCTCCCCTTTCCTTTCCTTCCTTCCTTCCTCATGCTCCCTCCCTTCTTTTTTCTCCTCCCTCCATTTTTTTCTCTCCTTCCTTCTTTCCTTCCTGCCCCGTTCTCCTTCCTTCCCACTTCCTTCTTTTCTTCCTTTTTTTTTATTTGATTTGTCAATCGCTTACAAGACCATAGGTATAGGTATAAACATGAGTAAGAATACAGGAAATAGGTATGAATAAATGGGGACAATAGGACAGGGATGGTCGGCACGATGGTGCTCTTATGCAGGCCCCTTACAGACCTCTTAGGAAAAGGGTGAGGTAACATATACACTATATATATATATATTATCCATGTGGATCAGTGTCAGGCTGGATCACAAGGAGGGGTGGCAGGACATGGACGAAGAACCAGAATTGTGCTTTGGGTCAGCTCCAAGTCAGTTTTGAAAACAGAGGCACATAATCTGAAATTACAGAATAAAAAAAAAAAATCCACACATAGTTTTAAGGGAAGTCAAGAAACTGAGTCAATCAATCAAGGGCTGGGAGGCACCTTGGAGGTCTTCTAGTCTCACCCCCTGCTCAAGCAGGAGACACTTCGGATAGGTGGCTGTCCAGTGTTTTCTCAAAACCCTCCAGAGCACCCACGATTTCTAGTGGCAAGCTGTTCCACTGGTTCGTTGTTCTCACTGTCAGGAAATTCCTCTTTAGCTCTAAGTTGCTTCTCTCCTTGGTTAGTTTCCATCCGTTGTTTCTTGTCCTGCCCTCAGGCGCCTTGGAGGATAGAACAGAACAGAAAAAACAGAGTTGCAAGGGACCTTAGAGATCTTCTAGTCTGACCCCTTGCTCAGGCAGGAGACCCTTACAGAATTACAGAATAATTTCAACCCTTTCTCCCTTCATCTGTACGGTTTTTTCTCCCCCTTCTCCTCCTGTCCTCTTCTTCCTCTCCCTTCTTCTTTCCTTTTTCTTCCCTTCCCTCCTACTGTTCTTCCGTTTTCTCCTCTCTCTTCCTCATTCTTCTCTTCCCCTCCATCCCTCCTTGTTCTTTTCCTCCTCCTCCTTTTCCTTCTTCTCTCCTCCTTGTCCCCTCCTCTGCCTCTCCTCCTCTCCTGCTGTTCTCTTCTTTCTCTAATCATTGTTCTATACTGTTTCAGACAAGCTTCTTAAAAACTTTCCGTGATGAAGCGCCCATGATTTCTAGTGGCAAGCAGTTCCGCTGGTTCATTGTTCTCACTGTCAGGAAATTCTTCCTTAATTCCAGGTTGCTTCTCTCCTTAGATCAGTTTCCATCTGTTGCTTCTTGTCCTGCCTTCGGGGGCTTTGAAAAATAAGTTGACACCCCCTCTTTCTTTGGGGCAGCCCCTCAAATCCTGGGCAGCTGCTATCATGTCTCCCCTATTCCTTCTTTTCTCTAAATGGGCCAAACTCAAATCCTGCAGCCATTCTTCGTGTGTCTTAGCCTCCAGGCCAAGGGCCTTCAAACTTGAGAGCTTTTAAGACTTGTGGACTTCAACTCCCAGAATTCCTGAGCTAAAATGGCTGGAGAAGGAATTCTGGGAGTTGAAGTCCACAAGTCTTAAAAGCTCTCAAGTTTGAAGGCCCCTGGGTTAGATTAATGAAAAGACGGACTAGGGGGTGACATGATAGTGGTGTTCCAATATTTGAGGGGCTGCCAAAAAGAAGAGGGGGGAGGGGTCCACCTATTCTCCAAAGCTCTTCAAGGCAGGACCAGAAACAATGGATGGAAACTAACCAAAGAGAGACGCAACCTGGAACTCAGGAGAAACTTCCTAACAATGAGAACAATTTACCACGGGAACTGCTTGCCACCAGAAATTGTGGGTGCTCCATCACTGGAGGCTTTTAAGGAGAGATTGGACAAGGGTCTTCAACCTGGGCAAGTTTAAGACTTGTGGACTTTAACTTCCAGAATCCCCCAGCTAACATGGCTGGAGGAGGAATTCTGGGAGTTGAAGTCCACAAGTCTTAAAGCTGATAAGGTTGAAGACCCCTGATCTATTACCTACCTACCTATCATCTCTCTCTCTTCTCTCTCCATACCTACCTACCTACTTACCTATCTATCCATCTATCTATCTATCTATCTATCCATCCATCCATCCATCCATCCATCCATCCATCTATCTATCTATCTATGTATCATCTGTCTATCATCTATCACAAGGTTCTTCAAACTGGGCAAGTTTAAGACTTGTGGGCTTCAACTCCCAGAATCCCTGAGCTAACGTGACTGGAGGAGGAATTCTGGGAGTTGAAGTCCACAAGTCTTAAAGCTGACAAGGTTGAAGACCCCTGATCTATTACCTCCCTATCACCTCTCTCTCTTCTCTCTCCATACCTACCTACCTACCTTGTTACCTATCTATCCATCTACCTATCCATCCATCTATCAATCCATCTATCAATCCATCCATCCATCCATCCATCCATCCATCCATCCATCTATCTATGTATCATCTGTCTATCATCTATCACAAAGGTCTTCAAACTTGGCAAGTTTAAGACTTGTCGATTTTAACTCCCAGAATTCCTGAGCTAACATGACTGGAGGAGGAATTCTGGGAGTTGAAGTCCACAAGTCTTAAAGCTGTCAAGGTTGAAGGCATCGCCCCCCCCCCCCACTTTTCCAGGCCTTTAATCTTCCTAGTTGCTCTTCTTTGCACTTTTTCCTGGATGCCGAGGGCCACACACTGATGTTCAAAGACCAAGCACAGATGCGCAAGACATGCAGCCTCTATCTGGGCTCTGTGATCCAGGACCCCACCCCCCCAAAAAACTCTCTTTTCTGGCAGCAGCCATCTTGGCCAGCCATCAACACCCCCCCCCCACTTCGCAAGGCTGGTAGCCACTTCCGGCCTTTGTTGTAAGTGTGAAGATGAAATCCAGATTCCTTGTGAAACCCACCCCCCCTTCCTGTCTCCTATCCGTTTGAGGTGGGGGGAGGCAGAGGAAGAGAAACAGGGTTTCCTGTGTGGTTGCAGTGGGGTGGGGGCTCCTTCTGGGGTGACCCCCCCTCCAGGCAGTAAAGGGGAGAGGGAGGTTTGGATGCTCAGCCTGGAGGGCTGAGGATTTAAGGGACAAGAGGATTGCGTCAGAAGTGGAGCAAATACGTTATCTCCTTTTCGGGTTTGTGTGCACACACCTACGTGGGCCTTGGGAGAGAAAGGTTGAGAGTGAAGGGTAGATCAGAAGAGGGAAACATTGTGGACCTGTGTGTGTGTGTGTGTGTGTTTGTGTTGGAGGAATTGGATAGATGGGAATTAAGAGGGGATCAGAAGTGGGAAAAACTGTGTGTTTCTTTTGCACGTTTGTGTATTTGTGTGTGTCGCAGGCATTGGACAGGTGAGAGTAAAGGATGGATCAGACGTGAGAAAATTGTCAGCCTCCGTGTGCGTGTGTCAGTGTGTTTGTGTATATGTGTTAGAGGAATTAGATATGTGAGAATTAAAGGTGGATCAGAAATGGGAAATGTTGTGTATCTTTCTCTGTGTTAGTGTATTCTTGTGTGTCCTAGGGGGGTTGGATAGGTGAGGGTAAAATATGGATCTGAAGTGGGAAAATTGTCGGCCCCGAGTGTGTGTGTGCATGTGTTAGCTTGAATTGTATAGGTGAAAGTAAAGAGTGGATCAGAAGAGGGGAAAATGTGTGTTTCTGTTTGTGTGTTAATGGGTTTGTGTGTATATATGTTAGAGGAATCCATGAGAATTAAGGATGGATCAGAAAAGGGAAAATTGTGTGTCTCTCTGTGTGCGTTAGTGTGTGTGTGTGTGTGTTGGGGAGGGAGAATTGGATAGGTAAAGAAAGTTTTGCAAAATGATGGGGTGGCACCCAGCTACACGTTTTCCTGGGGAGGAAGGGAGGGGGCTGCCCAAAGACCCCCTCCCCATCAAGCATTGAAATGCAGAAAGGCTCCATACTGTGGAATAATCCCCGCATATTCAGATCCATCCGTTTCCTGGAGTGATTCTGCAGGAAATCACTTTCCTGAAAGGCCTTTTTGTCATGAAGATCAGCCTGGAGGAGAAGGAAGAGAAAGAGAAAAGAGAAAGGGAGAGGAGGAGGAGGAGGAGGAGGAGGAGGAGGAGGAAGGGAATCAAAAAAGAGGAGAAACAGAAAGGGAAGGAGGAGGAGGAGGAGAAGAAAAAAGGAGAAAGGAGGAAGAAGAAAAGGTGGAGGAGGGAAAGAAGGAGGAGAAAGGAGGAAAAAGAAAAAGGGAAGGAAAAAAGAAGAGAAAGAAGGAGAAAGGAGAAAGAAAAAGAAGGGGAAAGGGAAAGGAGAGAGAAGGAGAAGGGGTGGGATATATTTTTTTATAAACCCAGGCTTTTTGCAAGAAGTAAAGCAATCTCAGGTGAGACAAAATCCTCTATTTTTTTGCCTAGGAAGGAAGAAACGCAGGTAGGACTTTGCCCCCCCCTTCCTCCCCCTCTTTAGAACCTGCCTGGCTGCAAGTGGGGGGGTGGGGGAGGGCTAGAAGGGAGGAGGGGGAGCCCTAATTGAGGGAAGTGACCTTGAGGCTACTTTGTCAGGCAAAAGACCCTCCTGAAGTGGGCCAAGCTGCCCCCTTCCTTGGAGGGCCTTGAAAAGGAACCCAGCCCCCACCTCCCCCCCAAAAGGGAGCTGTGGAGGGGGGGTGTGTTGCCCAAAGGCTGGCACAGCTGGCCTGCAAGGGGCACCACCTCAGGGCAAGGCCAAGGGGCTAATCTCTCCTGCCTCCACGTATTTATTTGTTGATTTAAAGGTAGGCATCAGCCATCTCCTACAATTAAAAAGTTTCCTTGAGAGTTTTAAACACTTGGCTGGCCAATTCCTGGTGCCTCCATCATCTCTAGGCCTCAGAATCAGAATCGAGCTGGAAGGGACCTCGGAGGTCCTCTAGTCCAACCCCCCTGCCCAGGCAGGAGAACCCTTACAGAATTACTGTAAGCGGAGAATTAATTAATTTCAATCCTTTCTCTCCTCATCTGTAAGGTCTTTTCTTCCCCTTCTCCTCCTGTCCTTCTCCTCCTCTCCCTTCTTCTTTCCTTTTTCTTCCCCTTTCTCCTCTCCTACTTCCATTTTCTTCTTTCTCTTCCTCATTCTTCTCTTCTCCATTCCTCGTTTTTCTCCTCCTCCTCGTCCCCTCCTCTTCCTCTCCTCTCCTTCTGTTCTTCCGTTTTCTTCTTTCTCTCATCATTCACTCCTTTTCCTCCTCCTCTCTTTCTATTTCTCCGCTCCTCCTCTTTCTTATCTCCACCTTTTTCTCCTCTCCTGTCCCTCTTCTCTTTTCTTCTCCTCCACTCCTTCTCTTCCTTTTTCATCTCCTCACCTCCTTGAGCTTGTCCTTTTTCTTCTTTTCCTCCACTCTTCCTCCTCTCTTCTTCCTTCTTCTCTCATTCCCCTCTTCCTCCTGTCTTCCTTCTCCTTCTTCATCTTTTCCTCCTCCTTCCTTCTTCCCCACTTTCATCCTCTTCCTCCTTTTTCACCTCCTCTCCACGGCCTTCTCTCCTTCCCCCACCCTATCTTTTTACTCCACTCATTCTTTCTCTTCTTCTCTCATTCTCCTCCTCCTTCCCACTTTCCTTCTCCTTTTTCACCTCTCATCCTTCTCTCATTTTTCTTTTCCTCCACTCCTTTTTCTTCTTCCTTTCTTCCTCCAGAGAAGGCAGAGAGGCGCAGAATTCTCTTTGGAAAAGAGAAAGGAATGCCCTTTCAAGAACAGACATGATACGGATTTCTAAAAGTCTTGTGAATAAGATTTGATACCTTACCTAAATCTTTCTCTGACCATAATCCAGTTCTTTTGGTACTTAAAAAAAAAAAGATCCTGAATTGTAGATTGAGATTAAATGAAAGGAGATGGTTAAAGACCATCAAAAAAGAAATTAAATGAATATTTTGATAATCACCTGGATAAAAGGGACAAACTTAGTGAGTGGCTATCAGCAAAGCGGTCATGAGGGCTATTTTATACAATATGATGGCCTAGAGAAGGTGAAATCCCAGGAAAGGATGCCAAAGTCACTGGGTGAAATCAGAAAGAAAGAAACTGACTTGCAAAAGGCACCAATGGATTCTAAAATTTTGCACCCAGTTAAAGGGTTACTTGACTTGTCTAACTTAACAGTTCCAGAATTAGACACCAAACTGAATCATGCGAAACAAAAACATTCTGAGTTGCAAATAAACCGGGAAGATGGCTGGCATACAAACTAAGAAAGGAAAGAGAAAAAGAGAACGACGGAGAATATCCCACGAAGGTGACAATGTAATAACAGATAATGATCTTATTAAAAAGCCCTGTCACCATTTTTACGCCAGTCTTTACAAGAAGCAAGAACTTGATATCCATAAAATAGATGATTATCTGCAAAGACAACATTTACGTAAACTTTCACAAGCCTCGTTGATCTGTGAGAAAAGAAGAATCATTGTCCTGGGAGCGGGTGGGCATACCGCTAGCTTTTACCTTCTGGCCCCAAACACTTTACCCTTCCTGTGTAGGTGTAGGTGGGTGTTTGGAAAGAATTTGGTTGTGCTCAGAAAACATGCTCAAGTAGGCTCCAAAACTCTCTTAACAGAATAACAGAGTTGGAAGGGACCTTGGAGGTCTTCTAGTCCAGCCCTCCCAACCAAGCAGGAGACCCTACACCATTTCAGACCAATGTTGTCCAATCTCTTCTTAAAACCTCCAGTGTTGGAGCACCTACAACTTCTGGTGGCAAGCAGTTCCACTGATTAATTGTTCTCACTGTTAAGGAAATTTCTCCTTAATTCCAGGTTGCTTCTCTCCTTATTAGTTTCCGTCAGTTGTTTCTTGTTCTGCCTTCAGGTTCTTTGGACAACATAACAGAATAAGATAGTTGGAAGGGACTTTGGAGGCCATCTAGTTCAACCCCTTGCTCATGGCAGGAGACATTATACTATCCTGGTCAAATCATTGTCTAGTCCAGGGGTCTTCAAACTTGATAGCTTTAAGACTTGTGAACTTCAACTCCCAGAATTCCTCCTCCAGTCATGTTAGCTCAGGAATTCTGGGAGTTGCACAAGACTTAAAGGTAAAGAACTAGATGTACTCAATTCCTACAAATGTTCTTATCCAAACCCTTAAATCATCACAATTCTGCAATGAAACTAATTTACATCAGAAATGGCTGGGACAAAACACTCATCAGGCAGGAGTAATATCCCACATGCTATGACGTTATCATGGAAATAATATGGATTGCATAGCTCATTTTTTTTTCAAATTAAAAGAAAGTTTATTTAAGAATCATTTAAAACAATAAAAAAAACAAACGAGCATATAAACAGATATACATATATAAATTTTGCAGCGAAAGTTGAGCAATGGTTACACATTTTTTAACATTTTTTTACCAATGACGTGATCTGCCTTGTTACAATACCTTCTTTGTTCTTTCAATGTTTTAGTTTCACAAAATACTTTATGATTAAACGCACGTCATCAATAACTTTATAACTTATCCAGTTGTCAAATATTGCCTTTTCTTTAACCATTCATACCAGGAATTCCATGTTTTATAGTAATCGCTATCTTGGTTATTTTTTAATAGTTTAGTTAGGCTATCCATCTCTGCACACTCGTGAATTTTTTTTGATGACCATCTTCTCTGAAGGGATGGTAGACAATTTCTAATTTTGTGCATAGCTTACTCTAGCTGCCATTATCATGTGTAAAATTAAATATTGGTATTTTTTTTCCCCATTTTTGAATCTATCATACCCAGCAAGAAAGTTTCAGGTTCAAGGTTTACTTCTTGTTTAGTTATATTTAAAATCCAATTTTATTTTTCCAGAACTTTCGCGCAAATGGACCGGTCCACCACATATGGAAATATGTTCCCTGGACGCAGTTATATTTCCAGCAGTTTGGGAACATCTTGGCCAGTCTCGCGGGTGACAAGTGCCAGCGATACACCATTTTATAGAGGTTCTCTTTATACGAGGCTGACATAGTTAATTTGTAGTTTGTTTCCCAAATGTTCCCACTTGTCTAATTCAATACTGCGGCCCACATTTTTTGCCCAAATTATCATATACTCCTTGACTGTTTCTTCTTTTAGTTTATAATCCAATAGATATTTATATATTTTACTAATCATCTTCCTTTCCTTGCTAAATTTTATCTAATTCTTGATAGGTCATGTTAAAACTGAATTGTTCTTTATCTTTTTTGTAATGCAGTTATATCTGCGCATAGGGCCACCATGATATCTCTTTTCCTAAAATTTGTATTTGATTCCTAGCCTTTAACTCTCCATTTTGATGTAATAAATCTTTGTATCTTACAATATTATCAAAGTCTAAAAGATTGGGATGTGTAACTGCCTCCATTGTAAGATAACCACAGTGGGACCTTGCAGTAATGTACTTTTTTTAACCTTTTCCCAAATATTTAGTAGCACATTCCTTATATAATGACTTTGAAAATGGTGTTTAGCTCATTTTCATTCCTTTGCACCCCCACCCCCCAAAAATCTGGGGTGGTGGAAAAGTACAGGTAATTGTCGGTTTATGATCCCAATTGTGCCCAAAATTCAGAAATTTTAAAAAGTGAGTTTTGGCTGATTCTATGCCTTTTCTTGACACATTTGTTTGTGAAATGCTGCAATTGTTAAATTAGTAGCACAGTTGTTGAGTGAATCTGATGACAGATTTAGGGAGTGGGAAGGGACCTTGGAGGTCATCTAGTCCAACCCCTTGCCCAAGTGGGAGACCCTACGCCATTTCTGACAGATGGCAGTCCAGTCTCTTCTTGGAAGCCTCCAGGGATGAAGCTCCCACAACTTCCGAGGGCAACTTTTTTTCCATGGGTGGATAGTTCTCACTGACAGAAAATTCCTCCTTATTTTGAAATTTCTCCAGTTGTCTTTGCAACGGGAGGTCGCAAAAGTGACCCCGGGTGCACTGCGACCGAATATAAATGATGTGACCCTGGGGATGCAGCCACGGTCATAAGTGTGAAAAACCTATGTTCACGAGTCACTTTTTTCATTGCTGTTGTAACTTAGAATACTTTATTGGCCAAGTGTGATTGGACAGACAAGGAATTTGTCTTGGTGCAAATGCTCTTAGTGTACATAAAAGAAAAGATACATTCGCCAAGAGTCATCAGGTCTAACACTTAATGAGAGTCATAGGTACAATAAGCAATCAAATCATACTAGGAAAGAGTCAATATAAATTGTAAAGATACAAGTGACAAAGTTACAGTCATACAGTCACAAGTGGGAGGGGATGGGGGATAAGGAGGGATGAGAAGATTAACAGTGATAGTAGTGCAGACTTTGTAAATAGTTGAACAGTGTTGAGGGAATTATTTGTTTCGCAGAGCGATGGTGTTCGGGGAAAAACTTGTGTCTAGTTGTTCTGCTGTGCAGTGCTCTATAGCGTCGTTTTGAGGGAAGGAGTTGAACCAGTTTATGTCCGGGATGTGAGGGATCTGTAAATACTTTCACAGCCCTCTTTTTGACTCGTGCAGGATACAGGTCCTCCACGGAAGGCAGTTTGGTAGTAAATGTTTCTTCTGCAGTCCTAATTACCCTCTGAAGTCTGTGTCTCTCCTGTTGGGTTGCAGAACCAAACCAGACAGTCATAGAGGTGCAGATGACAGACTCCGTCATTCCTCTGTAGAACTGGATCAGCAGCTCCTTGGTCAAGTTTGAGCTTTCATGTGGTCACTGAATCAAATTGTTGTAAAATGAGGGCCTGTATGGCCTCAAATTTAGTTTCCCAAATTGAGAGAGATGGGGATAAACTGGCAGTGAGTGGATAAATGGGGTTTGGGGCAAAAAAACCGAATGGATTTCAACCATGTAGATCAAAGATAAACAAAAGCTGACATGAAAAATCCTGGTTGATCTTTGAGCTTGCTTGTTTTTCTTGCAGATGTTTTGTGACCCATCTAGGGAGCATCAACTAAGGAGTGATGTTTGCCAACAGTTTTATATTCGAGTAGATAGCAAGCTCAGAGACAACCCCCTCCCCCTTTTAGCCCCAGGCCCCGGCGGCGCTAAATGCGGAATTTTAAAACCCGGGAGGTGCATTTCTACCGCCTTGCTGGAAGCCAAGCAGCGGCTGTTGCAGGCCTTTGGCTTCCTGCCCCACTGGACCTGGAGATCCAAAGAGGACCTGCTGCTTGATCGCTGGGGATCCCAGAGAGAGGGGGATCCTTCCCCAGCCTGCAGCCTTCCCCCCCCACTGGCTGCCTTTCAAGGACGGCTTTCGGTTTCGACTTTGCAAACCTGGTGGGCCTAGCTAGGATTGACTCTTAGGTGAGAACTTTGGGGGTTTCCATTTTCTTTTAATGTCTGCTTTTTTGTGGGGGGGGGGGGCTTGCCTGAATCCTCACTTTTCTGCCCCTTGCCTTAAGGCTCCAGAGGAGAGACAGCCCCCCCACTACTCCACTACCTAAGCCACCAAGGGACTCCTGATGGATCCCGCTTGCAGTCTGCACCCCAAAACTTCACCTGAGTTAAAACCTCTCCAAAGTGAGGGAGGGGGCGCCTTGCCTTTCTGGATTGCAAAGCAAGAAACCCCCCCTGCCCCCGTCTCCCAGGGACCCTCCTCCTGAGGAGGGGGGAGGGCTCTGCCCATGTCCTGGGGGGGAAGGGAAAGAGGAAGACCTGGCAGGGGGGGAAATGCCATTTTCTTCGTTGCAAATCGCCCTTTTGCCTTTCCTTAAATCCTGCCTCCTCCACAGGCTGTTTGGGGGGGCTGGAGGAGGGGAGGGGGCCAGAAAGCCTCGCTGGGGCAGACGGGCAGCTCCTTCTCTCTCCCCCCCCCAGCAGGGAAACGCATTCACCTGGAGATCCGCCTCTTTTGTCCTTGCACCGGACCAGGGAGGATTAACGGAGGTGGGAGGGGGAATGTGAGGTTGGGGAGGGGCCGGCCTTGGGGGGTGGGGGGCGTGCTTTGCCATCCGATCCCCTCCCCCTCCCGCCTTGGGGAGGGGGGAGGAAAGGGGGAGGGGTCGCCCAA
>NW_020769521.1:363185-373407 GCF_900518735.1 Pseudonaja textilis | reverse complement strand
TTCAACTCCCAGAATCCACCAGCCGGCATACTTTAAAATGGCTGGACGTCAACTCCCAGAATCCACCAGCCAGGGTTTGCTTAATAACAGCAGTGTTTGTTTTATGGCCACTGCATTCACCTAACAACCCTGCAAAAAATGGTTGCAAAATCAGGCACAGTCCTGCGTGTGGTGATCTTCACAACTTACGACCAAAATTGCCGGCTCAATGACCATTATAAGTCCAGGAATCCCTGTGCCTTCTACTTGGCAAAGTGGATGGATCAATTATTCTGCATTTAGTCTCTCCCCAACCCGTTGCTGAGATAGATTGGGTATTCACACATTCTCATGCAGACCTGGGTCTTGTCTTGCTAATTGGGGGGGAGGGGGTTGAGGGGTGATGATGTTTTTCTTCCAACCTGTTTGGGGGACCCCGGGTTTCAAGAGTCCCACTTTGCAATTTTCTGATCGTTTTCTCGTCTTGTAAATCATTCTGCTGCTGCTGTTCTCCCTCGTCTTCTGTAGATGTTTGGGTATTTCCTTGGCACTCTCTCCTTGGTGTTGTTTTACAGCCTGCAGAGGGTAGCCCATTTCTCTGTGACTCTGTGAATAAATGCTCTCATTTGCCAGTACGAAATGCACCCCCCCAAAAAAGCTGTGAGGGTTTCTACGATTGTCCTCGTGAAATCATGAGCCTTGAAAATAATCCGAAAAGATTTATTAGAAGAAACATGTCCAGCACTAACCCGTATGAAGCCAACTCTGAGACACGTAATTTACTATCACCTATGACCCTATTTCCCCCCACCACACCTGGGTGTGTCATAAATCAGATTCTCCAGCGAAACACGTTCACTGGGCTGGGTGTCATCAATCACATTCTCCAATTAAGGGTCTTCATGGGCAGAAGATCCAGTAGGCTAGGTTACAACATCCACAAGATCAGCGTGGAATGTGCTTCTGGCCTTCATCTGCCTCACTCCTGTCTCAGGCCAAGGCCATTCCCTCATGCCTTCTTACGGCAATTCGGAAACAGGCATAGGGAAGATTTACGAGTTGACCAAAGGAGGTGTTCCCTTGAAATGTAACACAACCCTAAAATTCTGGGGCCCTGGTTGATCTCTTGAGCTTGGTGACTTTCTTGCAGACCTTTCATGACCCAAACTAGGCAACCCTGTCAGTGCTAGAAGGGAGGGGAGTTTGTGGAGAGGAGGATTATGGGGTCCTTGTTGCTTTCTCAGCTTCGTGGTTTTCTTGCAGATGTTTCATGACCCAGCTACATAAAATCATCAGTGCTAGTGTCAGGATTCTGGCAGTGACCCCCTCATTTAAATCATGAGTCTTGAGCCAAGCTTCCAAAACTTCCAAAGGATTTATTGGGAGTTAACATGCTGGCACTGCCTGGGTGTAGCCGACTCTGAGACACATCATTCATTGTCACCCTTGACCCTGGATTCCCCCCACCCCCTGGGTGTATCATAATTCATATTCTCCAATGGGACACCTCCATAGCCAAGAGGACTCAATCAAGCTCTCCAGTTAGATTTTAGCACGGCAGAAACTTCAGTCACTTAGTTACTATCTTTGAAAACATTTATGGAATGCACTTTTGGTTTGCAAGCTGGCGCACTGCTCCCCGCTCCCTCCCTTTCTCTTAACAACTTTAAAAAGACCACAGAAATATTTTATGAGTTGACAGGTCTCTTTTCCACCCCTCCCCCCACAGGATCTTTGGCTTCCCTCTCCACTACACCGACGTGTCCAACATGGGTCGTCATGCACGTCAGAAGCTGCTTGGGAGGTCGTGGAGCGTCCCGGTTATCCGTCACCTCTTTGCTCCCCTGAAGGATTATTTTTCCTGCGATTAGGCCGCAGGGATCCTGCGGTCTCCTGGGTGGAAGGAGAAGAGCCAAGACCCCACCCCCCGCTCCTTGACCGCCCCCCCTCCGTTAAAGGAGGCCTTCTCCGCAGAAAAAATTATTTTCTATCCACGCCTTTCTTCCAAGCTTGTCCGACTTTTGCGTTTCCGTTGTGCCAACAACAACAACAACAACACAGATTTTTTTTTGGGGGGGGGCGGGAAACTGCAGAGAGGTAGCATTCACCCCTTGTCTTGTGCGGATGAGGAAACTGAGGCGGCTCAACCGGCCGCGAGAAACAATGCGAAAACTTGAAACGGGAAAATGGTAGGATGTAACTCCAGAGACACCCGTCTGTCTGTAGCAATGAGCCAGCTTGCCTTGGGTTTTCTCCCACTGTTCGCCCCGCGGGGGGGAAAAAAAACAGGAAAATTTCTTATTTTTTTCTTTTTAAACTTTTTTTTTTTTAAGAATGCAAAACTTTTGTGTGTGGGGGTGGTGGTGGTTTGGGGAGAGACCTTTATAGCCATTTCGCAGCTGGATGTGAAAATTCCTAGAGAGGACGCAAACCAGGCGACAATCGTCCTAAATGGAACAAGATGGAAGAAGAAAGAAAACGAACCGTGCCATACACCCGTTATACTTTTAAATTTACACGATGCCTTTTCACGCAGGGAAAAATGCACTGGGGGTATTTTACGACAAAGAACGCATCTTCCACTTCAATTTACGCTGGCTGGGTATTTCTTTTTTTTTAAAAAAGAGCTGTGCAAGAACATTTGCACAACCATGGTCCTTTCAGAGGCAGGGAAATTCCCAGCAGGGCAGCGGAGGAGGAAAACGGGAAATCTACCAACCCCCCCGAAAAAGAGACAATCTACAAATGTTTACTGCGGTTTGGCCTTCGCTCTTTGAAGAATCCAACCCATTGCAGAGAGGAAAAAATGGAGTTTAAAAGCTGCTACGAGATTCTCTCGCCCTAGAGGTGCCCTTTCCATGTTGGGATCCCAAGTGGGTTTCCATCCTCACCGATGCTGCTATTTTCATCGTGAATTTTGTTTTCCTTGACTGTTCCGTTCTTCAAACCCTGATTTCAACAGACCAAGATAAGAATTGGGTGGGAAGAGTACCGAGGAGGGGATAAAGGCAACCCTGGGATTTGGTAGGGTCTTTTTTGGGCTGGCGCAGTTGCCAATCCGAAACTTTGCCACGATTTTTCGCAGTCGCCATTCGCACGTTCGCCTTGGCCGGCAGGCTGCACATCAAAGCCATCCTGCCGTAACTCCGGACTTCCCAGTGCTTGTATGAACCAAACCACGAAAATCAGTGCAGGAGACAAATTAACGCTCCGTTTTCGTTCTCTGCAACTGGGATGTCTGTCCAAAATTAGAGATATTTTTTTCCCCCACCGATGAAGCAAACCCTCTTAGACACATTGGCAGAAACGGTAGAGGGGTGTGTGTATGTGCCATGTTACTCTCTAACTTCCAACTTGCCATCACATATAGGAGGCAGGGGTTTGGTGTCTTGGCTTGGTTGTCAAGATTGCCAAAGTCCCCTCAGAAAAAAATAAAGACTTTGGATTGTAGATGGTCGATTGTTAGGGAAGTTTTCTCAAGTCAGCCGCAGAGGAAGATGGGACTATGGTCAAGAGCCATCACTGCTCCAGTTTGGTACATTTTCCCCCTGCAGGCAAATGGGAGCAGTGGTGGTTTCTCTCTCTTTTTTTTTCTTTCTTTAGTTTTCCTTGTCAGTATTTGAGGTTGCCAAAGGACCGGCACTTCACATTATCCGACGATGCACCTTCTGCACACTCCAGAAGGTGTCACCTTAGCGGCGGGCGTGCAAAATGTGTCCAGCTCTAAGCGGGTTCTGTGCCAAGAGGGATTGCCCAAGTTGGCTCTCTGCCCACCTCTTTTCTTTGCCCAAATGCCCGCTGGCAATTCTCCAGCTGCTGCTGGCATCCCAATGGATCCCATTCCCGTAGGAATGACGAATCTCAGGAAGTTCCACTCAAAATGGACGCCAGTAATTTAAGGGCGGAAGGAGAGATTTCCTTGGAGGTGTGTATGTGTGGTGTGTGTGTGTGTGTGGCCTTCCTGAGCCACTGAAATCCCTGCCCAAATTGGGTGACGTTTGTGTGTGTGTGTGAGAACCTATGCACATGCCAATGTTGGTGATAACCTCTGGGTGTGAGACAATCATTACTGTGTTTATATGTTAGGTGTGTTTGCTGGTTTGGGAATCCTTGGTCCCATGGGAAAAGTCTGCATGCCAAAAGGGAAAGGAATGAGGTCAAGGGGGAATTCTGCAGGGCCCCCCCAACCCCCCAATTTGGAGGGAGGGATTAAGGGGAGGGGGTTGAAAGCGTGGGGTGCTTGTAGCTAGCCATTCGATGTGCCTTCTCCTTGTCCTTCCCCTTTCCACCTCCTTTGAAGGGTGTTGCAAATCTTTCGTTTTTGGTCTCCGGCAAGATTTCTATTGGATCCCTTCTGGTTTTTGAGAGAATATTAAAAATCGGTAATCAAAGAAAAAAGATCTTGCCTTCCTAAAAAGTAATGCCTTTTAACGCATTTTAAACTGAGAACATTTCAGAAATGTCATTTCCAAGATGTTGAAAGGACCTCTGTAACATTGGTGCTATGGTTTTTATACTTTCCTAACGTCAAAACGATATGCTTTTATATAACCTTTTTTAAAAAAATAAAACACTATCCTTTTTTTCCCTCTTTCTTTTTTTTAAAGAGCTTCTTGGGACTGGAGCTCGGCCCCAAAATGGATGGCTGTAAGTGAGCCTTACTAAGGGTGGGGGTGAAAAACATCCCCTCCCCATTTTTCTTTGGTGTCGTTACTGCTGGAAACGAAACGGTTTTGACATGCGTTTGCCTTTAAAACATTTATCACGGTTTAATTAAAGTCAGTGTTTTTCTATAATAGAGTGTGGCCCGTTTTTATTTGTGTGTGTGTGTGTGTGTGGAATTCGTAAATGGCCCAGAAGATACGGACGGTGGGTTGTGCATCCACTTCTGAAGATGAGGTCAAAGCCTTAGGGGAGGAGTGAATAAAAAACTATGGCAACTTTACAAGTTGTGGACTTCAACTCCCAGAATTCCTGAGCCAGGTGGCTCGGGAATTCTGGGAGTTAATGTGATGACCCAGAGTGTAACACAAAGGTAACAAAATCCAAAACGTAAATAAATATCCTTTAATGCCTCCAACTTGGCCCCACCGTTCAATAATTCTCAGTTGGTGATAAAACGTACTCAAAAATAGTCTTCGAAAGAAAGCAACGCAGTCCGTACTCGGTGAGCAGACAGAGGTGAAATAAAAATCCCAAAACAAACTACAATGAAGGGATTTCCACAATGGACCAGGATAAGTAATTACCAAATTCAAGGAGATAAGGCAGTCTGTTGGAAGGAGGCCAGCCAAGACTTCAGACCAAAATAACACAAGCTTTGCTTCTCGCAACGCTGTGTTGCAAATGTCTTTTATATACTAGTCTCCCCAACTGCAACCAATGAGGAGGATCATGGCCGCTTCCTCTCTCGCAAGCCAAGTTGTTGCCTTCTCTGTTCCTCCCTGCGTGTCCTAGGATACGAAGGGGATGGGTCTGGTTCTCCCTCTGACTGCCCAGATGGCCTCTGCCTCCCGAGAGCACGACCATTGAAGTCCACAATGCGTAAAGTTGCCATAGTTGTTCAACCCTTGCTTAGGGGAGGGCATTGCCCATTTCTGTCCTTCCTAAATTTGAGTTACGAGCGTTTGCAGCCTGAGTACAATTATGAGGACACTGGGCCGTATTTAACAAAATGAAATTCAATGTGGAGAAAAGTAAAGCTTTACACTTAGGCAAGAAAAACCCAAAGGACACATATAGACTGGGTGAAACCAGGTTCAAAAGCAGGAACTGTGAGGAGGATCTTGGAGTCTTAGTGGACAACCAGCTAAATAGGAGCCAATGTTGTGCAGCAGCAGCCAAAAAAGCTAATGTAATCCTAAATTGCGTTAACGGGGATACAATCAAGATCAAGGAAGGTACTAATACCACTCTATAAAGCCTTAGTAAGGTCACACCTAGAGTCCTACATCCAGTTTTGGTCACCACGCTACAAAAAAGAGGTTGAGACTCTAGAAAAAGTGCAGAGAAGAGCAACCAGGATGATGAGGGGACTGGAGACTCAAACATACGATGAATGGTTGCAGGAACTGGGCCTGGCTAGTCTAGGGAAGAGAAGGACCAGGGGAGACATGACAGCAGTCTTCCAATATTTGAGGGGCTGCCACAGAATTCTCCAGCCAGCTATGCTTAAAAGTTGCCAAGTTTGGGGACCTCTGCCTTAAATCATCATGTTTGCCTTATATTTCCTGTTGCCATTTCAAATTTACCTCCCACCTTTTCCTCATTGACTTACTATTCATGCCATCACAACCTATCTCAAGCATCTAAAGTTAGCACATTATCTCTGCCCCGATTACATCTCCCATTACTCTAATTCTATCACCCCCCCCCCCTGCCCTCATTTACAAATCACCTTTTATGGGTCCTAGCTCCTAGGGGGTTGTCTCTAGAGTAACTATCTATCAGCAAGTTCTGTTTAATGCCGGTTTGTAGCATAGCACAGGCCTTCCTACACCCAATTCTCAAGCTGCAGCCTAGCTCATGAGATTAGAAATATATACAATGTTTTTTTCTTCACTGGCCAGCATGTCTTCTTACAGTTTCTGTTAAAAGCAATACGCTCTGTTTCCCGCAAATAGGGTAAGTAATAGGAATGGGATGGAATAGAATAACAGAGTTGAAAGGGAACTTGGAGGTCACCTAGACCAACCCCCTGCTCAGCACAATTTGATAAAATATTTCTTACCATTATTTGATTCTTCTTCAAAAAGTGCATCTCCTTTTCTAGACTTGGGGACGGCCCAGTCTGAGGTAGGCATTGGCATAATGTGCTAAAGCAGCACAGATCGAAAGCCTCCTAGCTGCGTTATTGAATAAGAAGGATGCTAAACTTGTGTAATCTGTATCCATTAATTCGGCGGTTTCATCAGATGCAGCCTCCAGGCCTCTTTACTTAGTCTGTGTAGTGAAATAATTTTCAACGTAGCTAGCTTTAAGATGTTGCATGGGAGTTGGAAGTCCAGATATCTTAGAAAGCCGCCAGGCTGATGTGTGTAGTGTATAAAAACCTACAATTAGCTTCAGTAAGTCGTGTGATATTCAAAGCCTTCTAGATTAATTGCAAAGGAATTGCATTCTCGGATCATGGTTTGCTGAACAAATAGTTGGAAGAAATATCCACCAGGTTCGGTTCCAAACTGGAAGAAAAGCACTGGAAACATGCAGGCTGATTAGAAAAAGATGGTTTATTGATGAAGAACCACACGTGGTTCTGGACAACTGACAAAATGAAGTTGAGAGTGGGTTTTTCTTTTATATGCCTTCTTTGGGCTCTGTATTTGAGCTTCCTGTTCTAGAACATGTCCTTTAATATTCTATTGGCTGTTGTCAGATTCCTATGGGGTCGTGTAGGAGTTACACAGGGGTCACAGCTGGCTCTATAAGCAAAAGAGGAAATGCAAATCTTAGGTGCTTCTCTGAACTAGTCTGGTCAACCTCTGGCTTCTTGAGTGAGTGGGCTGCTTCTAATCCTACCACTTTGCCTTTGTTCAGACTTTGCTGCAGGTGAGTTTCAAAATATCCTGTCTTGAATGGATTTCTGCCTGCAGCATTTGCTTTGCTTATGAATAGAGCTCTCTAGATGCTTGTCTTCCTCTTTCAATAAGCTCTTTAACTCTTAAGTGCTGGCATTAGCAGTGGGCTATTAAGAAAGACTTGGGGGGTGCTTTCTGCCTCTAAAAACATGTTTTTCCATTTGGGGTAATATTCTGCCTTTTTAATATTCCCTAAAATATTTCATTCTTGTTTGGCAGGGTGGGGAGGGCTTCCCATAAAACCCACATGAACTACTAGTTCTTGCTTATTCCTAAAACATACATGGAAAAATTCAAAAGCGCTGGGTTTTTTTTCCTGCAAGCTGAATCTAATCCAGATGAACTTCAAAATAAATTCAAAATAAAAACCCTGCTAGAAGAAGAGGTGCGTGGAATGGAACGTGCAGAAATAAGTAGATTGACATTGGCAATTAGAGAGCAAGAAGAAAAAGAATATTATAAAATATTATAAAATATGGGATTTATTTTATCAATGGCTAGATAAGAAAATAGACAAATAAAATATACTATAATATAGATATAATAGTAAAGATGATACATTGTAATGATATATTTGATTCTTGTGAAATGATATTATGAACTAGACATTGTAAAAATTGAGATTTGCTCAAAAAGGATATGAATTTACAATCAAAGTCTAATAATGGTTTGATAACAATATAATATGATGTGGATAGCTGATTTATATAATATGAATTTTAATTTAAGTTTAGAAGGGATAGACTGTTAATATTGTGCACAAGAGATGTGTATCAACCCACACACTGTATAATGGAAAGACTGTTTTATCCGATGTTTTGTGTTTGTGTTTGTCTATGTTTGTCATCAAAATAAAACAAATTCTTTAAAAACAAAATTCAAAATAAGGCAATTTCTCCTGATGAAGATGAAGCAAAATTCAAAGCTGTGAAAAAAAGGATGCAAAGTAGGTTTGGTTTAAAATGACTGGGTTTATTTGCACCCCATGGCCAGAGAGCTTAATATGCGGCATGTGGATAACTAAGGGTGAATAACCCAAGGGATTTGGATTTAATGACCATATTTCGTTGTTCTCAGGTTCTGAGTACAATGACAATAAATTTATCTTAATAACCCTGTTGGAAAGAGTTAAAAGTTGCCTTTTGCAAATCAATGGCCTGCCCCCTCAGGCTCCAAGAAAATGAGTGGGAGGGAAAGAGCGCCTTGGGAAGGCAAGCCCCTCCAGCACAGAACTCACTGCCCCAGCAGCGGAAGCCCCCCCAAGCCCCGATTGGCTGTTAAGGCCAGGCCTTGCCCACTCCTACGTGCGCCGCCAATGAGAACGGGAGCTGATCAAGCGCTGCCCGGCCTCTTCCGGCCAAAAGGGCCGCAATGTGGGAGAGGTTGGGCTGACGGCGGTCAGCGTTAACCTTAATAATAATTTACAATAATAATAATACTCAATAAAACCTTTTCATACATTTTATTATTTTAACCAATAAATAGAGCGGAAGCCTGCATATATGAAAGCGGCTAAGGTCGAGTAAACGCCGAACGAAGCCTGCTTAAAGAAGCGGGAAGCCAACGCCTCCAATTGAAGGAGTCGCGGCCTCCGTCGCCTCAGCCGCAAGGCGGGCTCTTAGCAACGGCGCCGAGCCCCGCCCTCTTAAAGGGGCGCGTCCTCCGTCGCCCTCCGACGCTTCTTCCTCTTCCGTTTCCCCCCCACCTCCAGCGGGTGACGTCAGGGAGCCTGCCGGCCTGCGCGTGACGTCAGATCCCGGGCGAGGCGGGCGGGGCCGGGCGGAACGGCGGAGCCGCTGAGGTAACGGGAGGCGCGGGCGGGCGAGGCGAGAGGCCCCAAACCGAGGCGGGGGCTCCCCGCTCGGCCTTTCCCCTTCCCCCGCCTTGGCCGAGGGCTGCGGTGTTTCATGCCCATTGCGCCCCCTCTTCACTCGCCTCGTGGAGGGGGGTGGGAAAAGAGAGGGTCTGTGGGGGGCGGGTGAGGGGGGGGGTCGTGGGCCTACCCGGCCTGGCTTCCCGTAACTAACCCGGTTAGTGGGCCTGGGTGGGGTGGGGGACACGGAAAGGATGGGGAGGGCCTGCCTCACGTCGCCCCCCGCCGCATTTCAGCCTCCCAATGCGGGGAAGGGGCCTGCCTCCCCCCTCCCAATAAAGTGGCTGACCCCCCCCCACTTATGGGTTGAGGGGAGGCTGCGTGGAGGCTTCTCCCCCCCCCCACCCATTGCCCCCTAAGGCGCCGCTTATGGGGAGTGGTCTGCCTCCCCCGCCCCCCCCCCGGCCCCGCTATCCCCGCCTTTCTTTTTTGGGGGTGGGGGTGGGGTCGGGGTCCTGCCCTGGGGAGGGGTCTTCCCTGCCCCCAAGCTACTCCCAAGGGGGGTGTCACCCAGGGGGGGTGGGGGGGTCCTTCTCCAGGCTGCCCTGCCTGCAGAAAAGGGGAGGGGGGTGGGGGGGGGGGGGCACTGCTTTTTTTTAAAAAAAATAATAATTTATTTTATGAAACGTATTTCCACCCTTCCTTTCAATGACTTTCACGTGCAGAGGTGTCTCTACTTGGGGGGGGGGGGGGGGGGGGAGAAGAAGGTGTTGCTTCCCCCCCCCCCCCCCCGCATTGTTTTCTTCAATTCCCACCCTGCCTTTCAGGGAGTTGCTCTGGGCATGTGCAGAGA
>NW_020769521.1:339513-363175 GCF_900518735.1 Pseudonaja textilis | reverse complement strand
TTTCATCTCGGAAGCAAGAAAGCTGGCTGTCCTTGGAAATTGCTGAGTTTGGTTTTCATTTTTTTTTCCTCACCGCTGGCTGGAAAGGAGGAGGAGGACCGTAGTTATAAGCCCAGTTGGGTGCCTCCTCTCCTATAATCTTGCACAAGGACTTTTATTTATCTGTTACTGTTTATAATAAAATTTAATTTATGTACTGCCATCTCATTGTTTTGGGTGACTCTAGGAATATCAACCTGTTTCCTTAGACTTCATAACAGGCATCACGGGAGTCCTTCAAATCCTCTCCATCCTCCTCTGCAGTGTTTTTTAAATTCAGCAATTTGAAAAGGTCTGGACTTCAACATCCAGAATTCCCATGCTTGAGAAGTGTGTGTGTGTGGGGGGGTTGGACTAGAAGACCTCCAAGGTGCCCTAGAGTTCCATAGGTAGTCTGGCCCCTTCCATTCTGATGATGATATCTTCATCTTCTGCTCCCTGCAGTGGTGGTTGCTGAAGTAATTCCCCTTTTCTGGCTTCTGTTTCCAATAATCTCTGTTTGTGAGGGGTCCTTGGTGCTCTCTGAGCTTGGTTGTTTTCTTGCAGATGTTTCATAACCGAACTAGGTAACATCATCAGTGCTAGAAGGGAGTGGGGTTTATAGGTTGGAGGAGGAGGACTGTGGGGGTCCTTGGTGCTCCCTGAGATCGATGGTTTTCTTGCATTTATAAAAACGAGAGCAAACCTCACTGCCTACTACTGATAGTATAGTTTGGTAATGAAACGTCTGGAAGAAAACCACCAAGGTCAGAGACCACCAAGGACCCCCTCATTTCAACCCTGAGCTTCAAATATTTTCCTTAATGTCCATTATTAGCCATCATTGCTTGCTTCCTTTTGATCCTCATACCTTCTGAGGAATCATTGCTACTTAAAACCCAAACTTTCATCCTATAATTACCTTCAACTATCTCTGACCCCATTAACTTTCTTTTTCCCTCCCCCTTAACTAATTTCCTAGTCCTTTGGGTCTAAGGGTGTTAGATCTATTCGTCAGTTCCTTTTAGGTGTGTGTGAGTGTGTGTGTGTGTGAATTCGCCTCCCGTCTATGCATAGCAGGAGACACCATATCCCTCCTAACAGAAAAGTTAGATGAATCAGCTGTTAATGAATATTTTCCTCCTCATTTCTGGTAGGCCATTATGCCTACAATGCGTGTGTGTATTATAATAGCACTTAGACTTACTGGTATATACAGCTTCCCAGTGCTTCCCAGCCCTCTCTAAGTGGTCTACAGAGTTGGCCTCTTGCCCCCAACAATTTTGAGTCGTCATTTTACCCACCTCGGAAGGATGGAAGGATGAGTCAACCTGGAGCCAGTGAGGATCGAACTCCTGGCAGTGGGCCTGCAATGCTGCATTCTAACAGGAAGGAAGATAGCAATAGCACTTAGACTTATATACGCTTCACGTTGCTTGTACAGCCCCCTCTAAGCGGTTTACAGAGTCAGCCTCTTGCCCCCCAAATAATCTGGGTCCTCATTTTACCCACCTCGGAAGGACGGAAGGCTGAGTCGACCTCGAGCTGGTCAGGATCAAACTCCAGGCTGTGGGTAGAGTTAGCCTGCAATCCTGAATTCTAACTACTATGCCACCATGGCCGTCCCTCCCTCTCTCCCTCCCTCCCTCCCTCCCTACTTACCAATAGCGCTTAGACTTATATTCCGCTTCACAGTGCTTTACAAGCCTCTCTAAGTGGTTTACAAAGCCAGCATATTGCCCCCAACAACCTGGGTCATCTAATTATAATATATATAATATATACATATTATACGTGTAACATATTTACACATATATGCATCTATATTATGCATATACATATATATGTATAATATATGCACACACATATATGCAGGCGTGCACACACACACACACATGCACACAGAGTGGAGTAAACCTTTTGGCTGTGCATATGCTGGCAGGGGGAACTCTGGGAATTGGAGAATTGAATTCCACCCATCTTAAAATTGCCCTGATTGAGAAGCACTGAGCTACATTCTCTCCGGCAAACTGAGCTTATAAGAGAGTGCCCTAAAATGATGTTGATTCAGATGATGTCTAGGAACAGGTATGACTCTGGACTCTGGGGTAAAGCTGTCTCCCCTCTCAATCGATTTTCCTTTAGAAAATGGCCGTGAATGTGTACTCCACCTCTGTGACGAGTGATAACTTAAGCCGACATGACATGCTCGCCTGGATCAACGAGTCGTTACAGTTAACTTTAACCAAGATAGAGCAACTTTGTTCAGGTAAGCTTTGCTCCTTACTGTTCCTCCTTTTAAGCAGTTGGAAACGGTCACGATCGCTCTTTGGTGGGTAGTTGCTTACCTTGTGTCTGAAGTGTAAATGTATTTGAACAAACTTACACCCACCCAGCTCAACAAAGGTGACATAGAAGGTGTATTGCCTTTGTAGCATTGGCCCAATCTTCGTGAACCTTCTACTTGGTATGCTCACTTTACCCTCCTAGGGTATAGAAGGAGATTCTACCTGCACCACTTTCCGTGGGGTGGTGGTGTAGTATCTTACGTGTGTCTTTAAGTTTCTGTGCAGTTGTGTTGTGTTAGATGTACCTTGAAATGTCTTATGTGGGCAAAATAATGGAGGGCTGAATAGCAATAGCCCTTAGAAACTTATATGCCGCTTCACTGTGCTTTCCAGCCCCCTCTAAGCGGTTTACAGAGTCAGCCTCTTGCCCCCAACCATCTGGTTCCTCATTTTGCTGACCTCCGTACGACGGAAGGCTGAGTCAAGCTTGAGCCAGTCAGGATCAAACTGCTGGCAGTGGGCAGAGTCTGCAATACTGCATTCTAATCCTAGCACCACCAAGGCTCAGTGAAGAGGGGTGAGGGGAAGGGAGGAAGGAATTAATTAATTGCACTTATATGCCACTTGAGTGCTTTCTGGCCCTCTCTAAGCAGTTTACAGAGTCAGCCTCTTGCCCCCAACAATCTGGGTCTTCATTTTACCCACCTGGGAAGGAGGGAAGGCTGAGTCATTTCAGGATCGAACACCAGATAGTTGACAGAGTTTGCAATACTGTTAACAGAATAAAAGAGTTGGATCTTGGAGGTCTTCTAGCCCAACCTCCTGCTCAGGCAGGGAACCCTAACCCATTCCAGACACCAATGGTTATCCAATCTCTTCTTAAAAACTTCCATTGTTGGAGCATCCACAACTTCTGGAGGCAAGTTGTTCCGCTGGTTAATTGTTCTCACTGTCAGGAAATTCCTCCTTAGTTCTAAGTTGCTTCTCTCCTCGATCAGTTTCCACCCGTTGCTTCTTGTCCTGACACTTTGGTGCTTTGGAGAATAGCTTGACCCCTGTCTCCTCTTTGGGGCAGCCCCTCAGATATTGCAAGACGGCCATCATGTCACCCCTAACCCTCCTTTTCCTTAAACTAGACACACGCATTTCTCACAACCGTTCTTCGTATGTTTTAACCTTCAAGTCTCGTACTGGAGGCTAAACCTCTTCGTTGCTCTTCGTTGCACTTCTCCTTTCTGTCCTTTTATCTGAATATTTGGAAAGTCTTTCTAAAGCCGAATATCGGACTCTGCAGGAGAAAAGGCTGCGGGAGCTGTTGTTTTGCAGATTAGCGCACTGGTCCCCGCGGAAGGCCGCCTGCGCTTGTCATACCGATGGAGACTTTTTCCTTGGCGATGAAGCCTCACAGGAAATGAGTCTGCAGTAGTGACAGCAACCTTGCAGGTTTTTTTTTTAAAAAAAATCTGTTGTTTTAAAATACAGTGCAAATAAGATCACAGGTAGTCCTCGACTTACGACCACAGTGGTGCCCCCACATTTCCTTTGCCAAGCAGAACCGTTGTTAAATAACGAGTTTTTGCCTCACGTTACGACCTTTCTTGCCACCCTCGTTAAGTTGAATCTCTGCAGTGGTTAAAAGTTAGCCGCACGGTTGCTAAGTGAATCGCTGCGGTTCTTAATTTAATGACACGGTTGTTGAGCGAATCCGGCTTCCCCCCCGTTGACCTTCGCTCGTCAGAAGGTCACAAAAAGGGGATCGCTGTGACCGTCATCAATACGAGTCGGTTGTCAGTCCTCTGAACTTTGATCACGTGACGATGCTACAACGGTCATAGATGTGAAAAACGGTCAGAAGTCACAGTGAACTTCAGACGGTCACTAAATGGACGGTTGTAAGCGGGGTTGGGCTTCAAAAATTTTAGCAAAGGGTTCTCTGCCCGGTTGCTGGGTGGGCGTGGCCATGGTGGGCGTGGCTTAGTCGGCCCCCTGCACCATGGCGGGGGGGGTTGCTCCCCGGGCTCCGGAGGCTCTCTGGAAGCCGGAAATGGACCCATTTCCGGCCTTCCCGAACTTCCAGGAGGCCCATTTTCCACCCTCGAGACTCTGTGCGCCCCCTGCCCTTACCTGCATCCAAAACGGGCCACATGGGGACTTCTGGGAGAGGTGAGGTAGGCGGGACCAGCCAGGGGTGGGATTTGGGGGTCTCCTCTGGTCCTTCTCCCATCCCTGGTTGTAAGTCAGACACTCTGCAGTCCTAGAAGAAGAAGGAAAATCTATTTTCAATGTTATATTCACCATAAGAAGCTTCTGTACATTCCCAACTGCAAACCGTCACTAAATGAATGGCTGCAGGTCAAGGACCTCCTGTAATTCATTGGGGTGCACAAACTGGGTTGCCTTGAACTCTTTTGAGCACTTTATTTTACAGTGAAGGTGTCTATGGAAAATCTCGGCCACCCAAGTCATGGTTGTCCCCCAAAGGTGTTTTTTTTTTCCCATAAGGCAGCTGGACTTTCTAGTTTTTTCCTTGAAGACGTTTCGCTCCTCATCCAAGGAGCTTCTTCAGTTCTGCCTGAACGGTGGTGGATGGAAAGATTTATAATTCCTTGCAGTCATCTGGTCTTTAGTCCTCTCTCTGAGGGCTTATCTGTGCCCTTGGGGGTCACCTGAATCAGAGTGCAAATGGGTGTGTAACCTTCTTGGAACTTCACTTTTCATTGAAGCTTCCTCCCTCATTGTGAAACGGGTGTTTCGAGTTCCACGCTTGCTATTTCAAGCATTTTGAAAGCGTTTAAGCTAAAAACTCTTCCAACACCCTCTCATAACAGCCTGATTTGCAAAAAAAAAAAAAAAAAGATTTTGAGACTCTAGAAAGAGTGCAGAGAAGAGCAACCAGGATGATGAGGGGACTGAAGACTAAAATATATGAAGAACGGTTGCAGGAACTGGGCCTGGCTAGTCTAGGGAAGAGAAGGACCAGGGGAGACAGGAGAGCAGCCTTCCAATAGTTGAGAGGCTGCCCCAGAGAGGAGGAGAGGGGTCAAGCTATTCTCCAAAGCACCTTTGAAGGCCAGACAAGGAATAATGGATGGAAACTGATCCAGGAGAGATTCAACCTGGAAATAAAGAGGAATTTGCTGACAGGGAGAACCATCAACCCATGGAATAGAAGTTGCCTTCAGAAGTTGTGGGAGCTTCATCCCTGGAGGCTTTCAAGAAGAGACTGGACTGCCATCAGTCAGAACTGGTGTAGGGTATCCTGCTTGGGTGGGTGGGGGGGTTGGACTAGATGACCTACAAAGTCCCTCCCAACTCTTGTTATTCTCTCTTAATCTGTCTCAGAGCCCATTCCGGATCCTTTCGGCAGTTAAACCTGAGTGACCAGATCCCCGATTTGCCCTTGTAATCAGCTTCCTTTTAATTAATCATCTTGACTGTTTCAAACCTCCTCTTCCATCCCAGGAGTTGTTTTTTTCTCTGAAGGCAAAAACTTACTGGGTACATAGTTTTGGCACCAAAGAAGGCAGAACCTGCTCTAGCTAATTCCCGCGCAAACCCACATAATTAAAATATAGGACTCTCCCTTCTCCCCATTAGAGCAGGTCACATTGTCCAATTGAGTCTCTCTTTATTGCTATGAGAAAAACCCTTTGGCTTTGGCCAACACCCGCTGAAGTGTCCTTGGCTTTCACGGCTCGGCTTCTTGATGTCTGGAGCCTACTACGTTCCATCTCACCCTTCCCTTCCCCCTGGTGCCTTGGCAAGCCGAGAAGCGATACCAGTTGCAACAGCAAAAACGTGTTTCAAGCTTGACAGCAGTTTTGGAAAGAGTTGTATCGGTTGTCTTGTCACCCAGCTGTTCCAACAACAGACGCAACGGCATTCAAGGAAGAGAGTCATCCAGTTTGGCGGCTGGCCTTTCTGGAGAGCAGCCTCAACTATGACTTTCAGAAGTTCTTTGTGGGTGGCTCATTCGGCAAATTTACCATCAAGAAAGTTTATACAGCCCACCCAGCTCACTCATGGTGAATCCAGGCGACTTACAAGAAATAAAACCCCCAATAAACCAGTAAAATCCCCCCCCTCCTCCGCCATCGGTGATGAAAATCGGACCAACCACCTGATGAGCTCCATATCACCTGGGGTCCCCAGACCCCTTGGGAAAACCATGTCTTCAGAGCCGCTGGAAATAGTGTCAAGGGGAACGCAATCTTATCTCCACGGGGGTGATGTTCCACACAGAGGGAGCCACCATGGAGAAGGTCCTCTTGAGGGACCCCCTTAAGAGAGGGGACTTGTAACATCCCCTGCCTCTCTACTCAGGTGGGCCTGGTAGATAGACCTGGGAAAAGGTGGCCCTTCAAATAAGAGGGAGAAGGAAACCATTACTACCAACCTGCCTTCCATGGAGGACCTGTATACTGCAGGCGTCCAAAAGAGGGCTGGGAAAATATTTACAGACTCCTCACATCCCGGATATATAAACTGTTTCAGCTCCTACCCTCAAAACGACACTATAGAGCCCTGCACACCAGAACAACGAGACACAAGGGGAGTTTTTCCCCGAACGCCATCACTCTGCTGAACAAATTATTCCCTCAACGCTGTCCCAACTATTTACAAAATCTGCACTACTATTACCAATAAACTTCTCATCACTTCTTATCGCCCATCTCCTCCCACTTGTGACTCTATGACTGTAACTTTGTCGCTTGTATCCTTTCGATTTATATTATTTCCTAGTATGATTTGATTGCTTATTGTACCCTATGACTATTACTAAGTGTTGTACCTGATGATTCTTGACAAATGTGTCTTTTCTTTTATGTACACAGAGAGCATTTGCACCCAAGACAAATTCCATGTGTGTCCAATCACACTTGGCCAATAAAGAATTCTCTTCTCTTCTATTCTTCTATTCTTATTGTACCCTCTGACTATTATTAAGTGTTGTACCTGATGATTCTGGACTCTTGACAAATGTATGTTTGCTTTTATGTACACAGAGAGCATTTGCTCCAAAGACAAATTCCACGTCTGTCCAATCACACTTGGCCAATAAAGCATTCATTCATTCATTCATTTTTGGTCCACCAGATGGGCCTCTCTTAAGGGAGGGGCCGTAACATTTTTTGTCTTCCCAACCAAGTGGTTTGGGTGGATATAGCTGGGAAAAGATGGTCCTTCCAATAACTGGGAGGAAGCCACCACCATGGGTTCCCTCCCCCCCCCCCATGGACCTCCCTTAAGAGAGGGGATCCATCACATCCTTTGTCCCCCCTCTCAGGTGGGTTGGGTAGATGGGAAAAGATGCCCCCCCTTCCAGTCACCTTCAGCCAGTTCCTTCCCTGCTGTGCGAAGAGGAAGACGCCTAAAAGACTCCAAGAATGGTTTCTCTCGTCCTTGACATTCTTTCCCACCCAATTGTTTGAGTTAAGTTCCTCCCCCAAATTTCTCCTGCCACGCTGCCTCCCACAGAAAACAGGATTGGCAGCCACAAAGGAATGCAGAGATTCTGATCTTTTACCCTAAATACCTTGGCTAAGATCTAAGTTTCACCAAGATGTTTCTCTCTCTCTCTTTCTTGGCCAGGTGCTGCTTATTGTCAGTTTATGGACATGCTCTTCCCGGGTTCCGTCACGCTCAAGAAAGTGAAATTCCAAGCGAAGTTGGAACACGAATACATTCAGAATTTCAAGGTCCTACAAGCAGGTTTTAAGCGGATGGGTGTTGACAAAGTAAGAACTTCAGAACTTTTTCCTCAGGTGTCACCTTTAGGGGATGTTGCAGCTTGGAGGACTGGCATAAGTTTCCTTGGCTCTTTCTTTTTTGGCTGCGGCCTAAGACCTCCACATTGATTTATTTTGAATATTTATTTACTTAGAATATTTGCCAGAGGCCAGCATTCCCCCCCTCTCAGTTTTCAAATTAACGTTCAGTAATACTGGTGTGGTTCTTTTTTCTTCCCCCAGTCTTGTTCAATTTAATCCAGATATATTTCTTTCAACAAAACTGGAATCATTTTTCAGCTTTATGACGTACCTTTTCCAGGAAAAGCAGTGCTTGGTACTTCATTTTTTAACATGTGTGTAGCTGGTGTGCCAATCACCTGTTAACGTACTGCTGAATATAATAAGGTGGGATTTTTATTTTATCAAGTAGGAAGGTATTTTTCTTGTCAAGTTGGAGTTTGTGCCATTTCTGCCCGTATTGACATGTGGCTCAAAACCAGAGAAGTTCCTTGTTTGTGTTGTTTTTGGGGGAGGGAGGTTTTAATCTTTGTCAAGATATGACTAATAATAAACCTCTTGAAAGACTTCTCTATTCCCAGATATTTTGTGATTGAGTTAGAGCTCCAGATGCTCCTGTTGGCTAGTCTCTTTTTCTGTGGAAAGACATTTATTTGAATTTTCAGAAGCTTTATAGCATATAATTTTAAATTTAGCAGCACTCAGCTATGCTTGCCTCCTTTTAAAATTTAAAATTTCATGTACTCTTTTTATATTCTCATGTACGCCGCCCAGGGAGTCCCTCTCTGAATGTGAAATACAGGTCAATCGAAAAACAACTAACCCTTCTTAGATTGTGGGAGTAAAAGAATGCTTAGATTGCTGCCCTTGAATTACTGGAAAAGGCAGAAGGAATGTGGGTTTTCACATGCTAATTTCCCCATGAATGGTTTTGACTCACTTGCTGTCTTTCAAATGCAAATTGGATTGGGGATTTCTGTGTTTCTCAAACTTGGCTCCTGGCAGATGGGCAGAACTTCAACTCCCAGCATTCCCTAGCCAGGACCTTAGAATTGCCAAGGTTGAGAAATCACCTGTCTTGGGGATCAGGATTCATCGGTGATATTGATTGCCAAGTTCAGGTAGTCCAACGCTTCAGCCAGGGAATTTGTGTTGGTAAGCAAAACAGCGGTGAAATGAAGGTTGTCCTGTTTCATGACCTTCCTTGCCACAGCTGTTAAGTGAATCCCTGACAGTTCTTAAGTTAGTCACATGGTTGTTAAGCGAATCTGGTTCCCCCTTTTGCCTACCAGAAGGTCGCAAAAGGGGAATCGCGTGACCTGGGACACCGCAACCGTCATAAGTACATGCCAGTGGCCAAGCCTCTGAATTTTGATCATAGTATCAAAATTCATGCAACTCAAGCATGCAGCGATGGTTCTAGGTGTGAGAAATAGTCCTAGTCACTTTTTTCAGTGATGTTGTAATATTGATCGGTCACTAAATGAACTGTTGTAAGTCGAGGACTATCTATAGAAGCTTTCTTTTTTAAAAATTACCTTTATTACAAAATTTATTAAAATACAAAATACAAAATATTTAAAATGAGAGTGTTATGTATGTTACAATCCATTTTGACAGTGCTTACATTTCAATTATTACAGTGCATATTTTATACTCTTATTTGTTCATATCCCTATCTTTCTAAATTATACATTCCTTATTTATTTAATTGCTTATTTTGATCGTTTATCCAATGGTACCAATTTTCCCACACTTTATAATAAACTGAGTCATCCTTTTAATTCTAATGAAAGTTTGTCCATTTCCGTGCAGTCAAAGATCTTTTGGATGATTAAACATTCTGTCGGCATAGAATCTCCTTTCCAATATTATGTGATCACTAATCTCGCTGCTGTTATTATATGCAGGATTGAATATTTTATCTCTTTTGTATAATTCCCTTTAATAATTCCCAGAAGGAATAATTCTGCTTTAAATTCTATTTGGACTTTCGTAATTTCTTTTAACCCTTTTCGTATTTTGGTCCAATATTTCTTAACTTTTGGACAAAGCCACCATACGTGAAAGAAGGTACCCTGTATTTGCTTACATTTCCAACAGTTTGGATTTAAATTAGGATCCATTTTAGCCAAAAGCTTTCATTTCTAAACAGGTTATCAGAGCTGCAAAAAAACTGCAGAATACCACTCTTCCTTATGTTTCTTGACCGTATTGGGGTAAAAGGACCAGGGGCTCAATTCTGTATCAGGCAATTTTCCCCCCCTTCTTTTGTGTGTCTTTTCTTCCCTCTCTCCTCGGAGGAGATCATTGTGGTGTGCCACAGGTTGGGACCCAAATCAGGTGGATGGTTGACCTGAAAGGTGGTGTGCTCAGCCATCGGAGAAGCAGGCTGCTCTCGTTGTTCCCTGTTGCTAAAGAAAAGCAAAGGGAACTATTCAGATCTGCAGTTGTCTGCCGTCTGAATTTCATCCCAACGTAATTGTGTGGGCCGGAACTGGATCATATGGGTCCTATTTATTGGAAGATCCAACTTTTGCATAGGCCTTAAAGTCAGCTTTTCTGAACTTTGGCAGCTTTAAGATTGTGGGGTGGGGGGTGGGTGGGACTTCAATTCCCAGAAGGCTGGTCTTCAAAAGAAAAAATGTCCAGTTGCCTATTAAAAAATAGCACCTTTGGGACAGCCGTGACCTGGATGACGGAGAATCTCTGCAGACTTTTAGCTACACAATTTGGGATGAACACCCCTGGAATGGTGTGGGAGGAGGAATGGATTCCCAGGGGAAAAAATTGCAGACTCAGGAACCATTTGACCACTCAGGTGACCCTGAGGACACCGATAAACCTCCAAGTGGCCTCAACTGCCCTCTAAAAGGATCAGATGACCAGGTCTCCACAAGGAGCATAAATCTTTCCCTTCCCAATCATCCACTCAGACCTGAGGAAGCTTCTTGGATGAGAAGCGAAACGTCTTCAGAAGAAGAAACAAGAAAGTCCAGTTGCCTCTTGTAAAAAGCACCTTTGGGACGATCGTGGCCTGGATGTCTGAGAACCTCTCACCCATCTTAAAAGCTGCCACGGTTGAGAGACATTTCCTTTAAGTGGTAACACCTCATTTCATAGCCACACCAGGGAGATGTTACCAAGCAAGTAGCAGCCTTGCAACTATCCAAGTTAGTTTGGGAAAACAGGGATGATGTGAGTTAACCCCCTTGGTTCAGTTGGGCCCAGCCAGTTTGCTCTGAAAGACCAGGGCTTTTGACACACGTTAATGCAAAGTCTTTATTATTCCGCCCCACCTCCAAGTCACATAAATTTCTGTTTTTTAAAAAAATGCAAACCACTTCTAGCTTTTTTCACTTTGTAGGAATAGCACCCCAAGCCTCTTAACAGGCAAGAATCTTTATTTGCGCCCAAGAAAAGAAGTTGCATGCTTTCACGTTCTCGGAGGAAGTTTTTATAGGCTAGATGTTACCAAAAAAAAAAGGTGTGTGTTTCCAAACAGCAGCTGGCAATCAGTGGATTGCAAGACCTTGGTGTGAGTAAATAACAAAGATTAGCTTTCTTGCTCATAGGGAAGTTTGTAGCAATTGAAGATTGAATAAAGTAACAGGAAGTTTGGGCAAACCTTGGAATTTACGCAATGCCTATCTTTCCTCCCCCTTTTTTTTTGTTTTGGTCCTTCTCACAAATACAGATGACGGGGACGAAATTGGACAGCCATTTGCCTGAAATGGTTCAGGGTTTCCTGCTTAAGCCCGGGGTTGGACTAGAAGTCCTCTGAGGTCCCTTCCGTCGTTCTGTTCAGGGTCCTAATTGTATCCGGTGTTTTGACACCTTTAGGAAATCAAGGAGCCGATCGTGTAAAGAAAACTAGAGAATGAAAGTGTTGGAAGAGGCTGTAAAATGGCTGAAGTTGAGAAATACTGTCCCACTGAGTTTCCGCCACTTGATCCGGCCTCTACCAAGGCCAATCGATCAGAATACAGATGGAAGGGACCTCGGAGGTCCTCTAGTCCAACCCCAACGCCCCGCCCAAGCAGGAGACCCTACACCATTTCTGACATGTCGGAGTCCAGTCTCTTCTTGAAAGCCTCCAGTGATGAAGCTCCCACAACTTCCAAAGGCAACTTTTATTCCCATGGGTTGATTGTACTCTCTGTCAGAAAGTTTCTCCTTCTTTCCAGGTTGAATCTCTCCTTGATCAGTTTCCATCCATTGTTCCTTGTCTGGCCTTCGGGTGTCTTGGAGAATAGCTTGACCCCTTTTCTCCTCCTCTCTGGGGCAGCCCCTCAAATATTGGAAGATGCTCTCCTGTCTCCCCTGGTCCTTCTCTTTAGCAGACTAGCCAGGCCCAGTTCCTGCAACCGTTCTTCCTATGTTTTAGCCTCCAGTCCCCTCATCATCCTGGTTGCTCTTCTCTGCACTTTTTCTAGAGTCTCCACATCTTTTTTATAGTGTGGTGTCCTAAATTGGATGCGGTGTTGGGAGCATTTACAAGTTTTGGAAGCAACTTCTGTTCCACTGGTGAATTCTTCTCACCGTCGGGAAATTCCTCCTGAATTCCAGGTTGCTTCTCTCCTGGGCTAGTTTCCATCCTTTGCTTCTTGTCCGGCCTTCAGGAGCTCTGGAGAATAGATCATCATCCTACCTTTTCCTATGTAAACAAATTGGGTCCTGAGGGAAGAAACGCAATTTGGTCTTTCAGTGGCCTATTGTGAAAATGTCCTTTTTTCTGGAGGAATATATAATTTCCAAGTCACGCGAAGATATAAATCCACTCTGTTCTGCTTTGGGGAGACCCGACCTCTCTTGTCTCTCTGGCTAAGGGCAGGGAAGAGGAGGTTGGGATAGAGGACCTCCTAGGTCCCTTCCAGCCCCAAATTTCTTTCCTTTTTTTTTTGTAAAAAGTTTTTGATTGTTTCACATTTCAAAAACATCTTTTTTAGTGAACAGCATGATTCCAGGTTTTCACATTTTCATACAAACATGACCTTAGTTACACATTCATCTTTCACATTTGATTTCATATCCTATCATTACATGTTTTCTATAAATTTGCTCAAATACTTTTCTCAAACTTATTTTATATACTATTCATTTCTTGACCTATTTCTCTTAACTTTAATTCTTATGTCTTCATATTCATTAAACTTTATACCTTTATCTGTCATTTCATTGCAGGTTGTTACATCATTTCAAAAATTCCATCCCAATTCAAACAATTCAAAAGATTTCCCCCCACTATTACCCATTTGAGTCTACCCCCCTTTTACCTTATCCATCATTTAGTTAACTCCTCTTTAATTCCCAATAATAATTTAAGGTTCAGAGAAGGACGGCGAAGATGATCAGAGAATTAAGAGCTAAGCTGTCGGAAGAGAGGATTTAAGAGTCGGTTACCTCAACAAGAGAGAGAGAGGATAGACCTCTTAAAATATTGGCAAGGAATTCAAACAGAATTCTAGAATGTTCTCTAGGATCCTGTCATGCACGGCATAGAACAGTTATCCCCAAACTTGGCAACTGTAAGACTTGTGGACTTCAACTCCCAGAATTCCTCAGCCAGCCATGCGGGGCTGAAGAATTCTCTCTCTCTCTCTCTCTCTCTCTCTCTCTCTCATCGATTTTATGACAGTTTTTCCCAGCCATTGGGAAACAAGCCAGTGGTTCTCGTTATAGGGTAGTTTTGCCGTAAACCTGATTTAAGTGCCAGGGTTTTTTGGCAGAACCGTGGTAAAACAGAGACACACGACTGCAGAACGCAGCAAACAAATGTAGACGTGGCCCAAAGCGCAGTCACGCGAATGAGGGGGAAGACTATAAGAACTTTGAATTTTGAGTGACAAGTGCTTTCCCTGTTACGTCCGTCGGAGTTTCAAATGGTCACTAAACGGCCAGTCGTAAATCGAGCACTCCCTGTCCTGCTTTTAGAAACCTCTCTGCTAGAAATCTGGACTACATTTCTCCTCCGGGCTAAATGTCCTTAACTTCTCTCCTCAGATAATACCTGTGGACAAATTAGTGAAGGGGAAATTCCAAGACAATTTCGAATTTGTTCAGTGGTTCAAGAAATTCTTCGATGCCAATTACGACGGAAAGGACTACGACCCCGTGGCAGCTCGGCAAGGCCAGGAGACGTGTCCCGCCCCGGCTCTGGTGGTCCCGATACTGAACAAACCTAAGAAGAACCTGGGCTCCGGGGGCACAGGTAAGCGAGAGAGAGAGGCTTTGCTTCGGGCGCCATGGGCGCTTGGAAGTTCTAGGGCTCCGACCTGGGCCAGGTTGTCTGTTTGGGGATGACGGGAGAAGCAGTCCCAACATCTGGGGGGGGGGGGGCAGGAAGGGAACATCCCCAGACAGCATCTCAGGCCTCCTCCTTTGTGCCTTGGCCTGGGTTGGGTGGCGTTGCTCGCCAGGTTGGAAGTTAACGCTCATTAACGTGGCAAAATGTACAAGGTTATCCTGGCCAAGGTGTGGTGGTGATTGTCAATTCATAAAATATTCCTCTGGTCTTTTTAGGGCTGCCAAGAGAAAGGGAGGGGGGAGCAGCGCAGCAGCTTGCAAACTGAAAGTGCATTCCATAAATGTTTTCAAAGATAGGAAGTAGGAGACTGAAGTTTCTGCGCGCAAATATCTTTTTTTTTTTAAAAGACAATTTTATTGGTTTTTAAAAACAAAACAAACATAAAAAGATCCAGCTTTCTTTCATAAATATACAAACTGTGTCGGTTGGTTTACCGATTTTTTGTGCATCCATTTCATAGTCTCAATTACAGTTAAATTACATAATAACTCATATTATCAATCAAAAATTAAATACCCTAGTATCACTATTAAACCATCATTTGACTACAATTTTATCCATACATACTTTGCGAGATAACTATAATTTACTTAGTTTATTTTATAACAAATCATGTAATCATACCAAATCTATCCTAAAAAACATTTTATAGATATGATATAAAAAAAAAAAATCTATATATTTATAAATATAATCTTAATTATAAATATCTAACTGGAGAGCATGATTGAGGACTCTGGGCTATGGAGGTGTCCCATTGGAGAATAGGAATTACGATACACCCAGGGGGTGGGTGGAAAACCAGGGTCAAGGGTGACAAGGAATGATGTGTCTCAGAGTCAGCTACACCCATGCACATGTTAACTCCCAATAAATCCTTTCGAAGTTTTGGAAGTTTGGCTTGAGACCCGTGATTTAAATCGGCGTCACTGCCGGAATCCTGACAGTGATTTGATTTAAAGGCTACACCTGTCAGGCTTGCCATGTTTTAAACCTCTACTTAGAAATGATCCTTGGCCTCCTGTTGGTTGAGAAAGGTGTAGCTTTATCAGAAGCCAAGTGTATCGCGCTAACGCAAAGCCAGAACACGGAGCATTGCGCGCCCCAATCCCTAAATCCAACTTTTCCCCTCCCTTACCTGCCCCCCCGTCACCGGCCCTTCCATGCCCAGTCAGATTCAAGCAAGGTGCGCTCAGAAGTCACTTCCAAGTGTAGCTTGGTCGGCAGTTTCTTCTCCCAGCCGAGTGACCTTGAAGCAGCGTCTTGGGGAGATACAGCAGTTAATTTCATTTTCCCACACGCAAGTGTACAACCTCCGTTATCAGAGGAATTCTAGAACTGAGACGCCCGTAGAAGAGGATATTTTTAGATCGGGATTGAACGGTGGGCTCCTTGGTGCTCTCTGAGCGTGGTGGTTTTCTTGCAGACGTTTCATGACCCAGCTAGGTAACGTCATCAGTGCCAGAAGGGAGTGGGGTTTGCTCTTCGTTCATAAACGAGTGGCTTGCCTTGTCAGCGGGAGCGGTCTTGTTCGTTCCTCAACATCGAGATCGACCCTAGAGCAACCGTCCAGCTGTGCAGTTCTTTCACAATCCAGCCAGTGCAGCCTTCGTAAAATGGAGGGCGCCGGTGGAGGCCGTTGCCCGATGCTAAGTTTTGCAAGCCCTCAACATCTGTTTCCCCCAAATTAGGAGGGAGGGGAATTGTTTTGAAGTCGCCCGTTCATTCTGCTCTTCCTCAGCCATGCAGACGGGATGGGGAGGCCTGGCATTTTCAGTGTTTCATCCGAGATCTTGTAATTGAGTGGCAGCTCTCGCCTCACAGTCAGGAGGCTGTGAGTTCGATCCTGGGTAGAGGCAGATATTTCTCTCTCTGGGCACCATGAGAATATATCTGCTGAACGAAACTCCGCATTGGCAACAGGGAGGGCATCTGGCCAGGAAATACTCAGCTCCCTTCAGTTGCCCAGACTCCACCCCAAAGCAAGGGATCATGGGGTCATTAAAAGAAGAGGATGACGATCCCGAGATCTTACGATTGCAAAGTGCTTTGTGTTTGTGCGTCCTAGTTAGTTTTACTAATTAGCTTGATCCTGGGTAGAGGCAGATATTTCTCTCTCTGGGCACAATGAGAATATATCTGCCGAAAAAAACTCCATATTGGCGACAGGGAGGGCATCCGGCCAGTAAATACTCAGCCCCATTCAGTTGCCCAGACTCCAGCCTGCAAGGGATCATGGGGTCATTAAAAGATGATGAGTGATTTCCTTCACTGAGTGGTGCAAGGCTTAGAGGTGGAGCTCTCGCCTCACAATCAGGAGGCTGTGAGTTCGATCCTGGGTAGAGGCAGATATTTCTCTCTCTGGGCACCATGAGAATACATCTGCTGAACAAAACTCCGCATTGGCAACAGGCAGGGCATCTGGCCAGGAAATGCTCAGCTCCCTTCGGTTGCCCAGACTCCACCCCGAAGCAAGGGATCATGGGGTCATTAAAAGGAGAGGAGGATGATCCCGAGATGTTACGGTTGCGAAGTGCCTTGTGTTTGTGCGTCCTGGTTAGAAACCTTCTCTTTTTGTAGATAACAGTGTTGTGGGGACTTCGGAACCGATGGCAGCGAGAGCCGAGTCTCTTCTGTCCTTAAAGAAAACTGCTACAATCGGTACTAAACGGGTGGAAGGAGGTGCTTCCCTCTCTTCTCTGGGCTTTGCGTAGCACACCGGGTTGCACACTTCGGGTGTCGTTCACTTCGGTTGGCAGTGGTGCCGAGGCCTTGCGCCCCCCCCCCCCCCACGGCAGAGCGCGGCTAACGCGTTTCCTCTCTTGCAGCCCCAACGAGGCCCATGGTTGCACAGCGAACAGCAGTGGCGAATAAACCGGGGCCTCCAATGATCAAAAAGGCCCCCGGGGGAATCGGAGAGGATGAATCGGCCGAATTAATACAGCAGGTGGGTTTTCGGGAGTGTGTGTGTGTGTGTGTGAGATGTCTTGTCAGCCACGATTAATTTCAACGGAATACCAGGGTTGGAAGGGACCTTGGAGGTCACCTAGTCCAACCCCCTCGCCCAAGCAGGAGAGCCTACACCCGTGATGGAGAACCTATGGCACGTGTACCACAGGTGGCAAGCAGAGCCATTGGTGCCGGCACGCGAGCTGCAGGCAAACTTGCCTCACTGCGCATGCGCGTGCCTCACAGCCTGATTTTCGGCTGGTTTGAGGCCTTTATCGGCCTCCCAGAGGCTTGAGGAAAGCCTCTGGGAGGCCGAAAAATAGGCCAGTTTCGTCACTTCCTGTATTTCCGGAAATACCAGAAGTGATAAAACGGGCCTATTTTTTGGCCTGCCAAGCCTGCAGAGGCCTTCCTCGAGCCTCTGGGAGGGCAAACAAGGCCTCAAATGGGCTGAAAATCAGCTGTGAGGCGCAGTGCAGGTAAGGGGGCGGCGGGGGGGATTGCGCACACATGCGCCCGGGGCAAGGAGGGGTGCGCGCATTGTCTCCTGGGTGCTGGCATGCAAGCGCGCATGTGGCACAGGAGCCCCAAAAGGTTAGCCACCACTGGCCTACCCCACTTCTGACCGAGGGCAGTCCAGTCTCTTCTGGAAAGTCTCCAGGGACGAAGCTCCCACAACTTCCGAGGGCAACTTCTGTTCCAATGGTTGATTGTGATGTGGGCAGCTGTGGTTTTCCCTCATGGAAATGTGGAACCCCTTCACACTGAATTTAAACCACGGGGTCTCCAAAGGGGTCCCTGGAGGAGGGGGGTGTCTGTTAGCCCCTCTTGGACTGGAGTGAGACACACACTTGTGAGTTGATTAGAACAAGGGCCCCCAATCTCCAGGCCGTGGACGGTTTGGAATCGGGCCATGCAAGCAGCAGACAAGGCTCTGTTTGTGCAAGAGGTGAGCGTTCAAGCTCTGTTTGGGTGAGTGGGGCGCCCCACCTGCCACTTACCCGAATGCGCTTAGTCGGATGCCTGCCATACTCACAGAAATCTCTCTCCTTCCCTCTCCCCTTGCCTGCAATGCGGCTTTCTAACAACTGTGCCGCCAGGGCTAAGAGAAAGGAAAAATAGGGAGGGAGGGAGGGAGGGAGGAAGGAAGGAAGAAAAGGAAGCGAAAGGAAAGGGGAAAGGAAAGTGCCACCAGGGCTCAGAGAAAGGAATAATAGGAAGAAAGGAAGGAAGGAAGGAAGGGAGGGAGGGAGGGAGGGAGAGGAAAGGAAAAGAAAGGAAAGGAAAGAAGGAAAGGAGAGGAGAGGAGAGGAGAGAGGAAAGGAAGGAAAGGAGAGAGGAGAGGAAAGGAAAGGGAAAGGAAGTGAAGGGAAGGAAAGGAAAGGAAAAAGGAAAGGAAAGGAAAGAAGGAAAGGGAAGGGAAGGGAAAGGAAAGAAGGAAAAGAAAGGAAAGGAAAGGAAAAGAGGGAAGGGAAGAGAAGGGAAGGGAAGGAAAAGAAAGGAGCTTAGTCTTATATATGGCTCTACAGTGCTTTCCAGCCCTTTCTGAGTGGTTTACAGAGTCAGCCTCCTGCCCTCAGCAATTTGGGTCCTCCTTTTTCTGAGCTTGGAAGGAAGAGTTGACCTTGAGCCCGGTCAGGATCGAACTGCTGACTGAGCAGAGTCAGCCTGCCGTGCCGCCTTCCCCACCCCTTGCACCACCGGCGCACTCTGCGGTAGCGTCTCTTCAGCGACTTGCTCTGAGGCGAGCCATTCTTTTTTTGCCAGATCAATGCCTTAAAGTTGACCGTGGAAGATTTAGAAAAGGAACGAGATTTCTACTTCGGGAAGCTGAGGAACATTGAGCTGATCTGCCAGGAGAACGAAGGCGAAAGTGATCCGGTCCTCCAGAGAATCGTGGAAATACTTTATGCTACAGATGTAAGTCGATGGGATCTGGCAGTGGCCCTCCCCACTTCGGCCTCGGGCCTAACTGGGGGGCCAGCCTTTTCCTCCTCTGCACTTTCCCAGGGTGTTCACCTGCACGACTTGAATTGAATAACCTTGGTGGTCATTTTTCCTTAAATGGCACGTATTAAAACCAAATCCCGATGCGGCCACTCCCAAAAGAGAGAAAAAACACCCCCCCCCCAAAAAGAACCAATGTCACCATCCCAAAGATGATGATGATAATAAAATAATAGCACCAGGACCAGAGAAGGTTCTTGAGTAAGAAGTGAAACATTTTCAACCCTCTGCCCCCAAAGAAAGTCCGGTTGTCTTTTGGGGAAAAAAAGCACCTTTGGGATTCATTGGAGTGATTTCCAGTTCACTGTTGGCGACGTTTTATTTTATTTATTAATTTGTATTTAATTTTTTAAAGTGTGCGTTCTCGGCCCTTTTGCCGCCCGCTTCTATGCAACGAAGGCATTTTGTTGCATATTTCGACATGCGTTTCCTACGATGTTTAACAGAATATCCTATTTCCCTTGAAAACAAGACCCAACCGGAAAATAAGCCCTAACATGATTTTTCAGGATAGCGATAGCACTTAGACTTATGTACCACTTTATAGTGCTTCCCAGCCCTCTCTAATCAGTTTACAGAATCAGCCTATCGCCCCCAACAATCTGGGTCCTCATTTTACCCACCTCGGAAGGACGGAAGGCTGAGTCAACCTTAGGAAGGAAGGAAGGAAGGAAGGAAGGGAGGGAGGGAGGGAGGGAGGAAGGAAGGAAATGTGAAAGGCAGGAAGGTAGCAATAGCACTTAGACTTACATACCACTTTATAGTGCTTTTACATCCCTCTCTAAGCAGTTTACAGAGTCAGCCTCTTGTCCCCAACAATCTGGGTCCTCATTTTACCCACCTCGGAAGGAGGGAAGGCCGAGTCCACCATGAGCCTGGTGGGATTTGAACTGCCAAATTGCAGGCAGCCGGCAGTCAGCAGAAGTAGCCCTGCAGTCCTGCACTCTGACCACTGCACCACAGAGGCCACAGATGCTTGTAATATAACCCCTACCCCCCCAAAATAAGGCTTAGTTAAGACTGGCAGCCAGACGGATGCCTTTAGTTACCGTATTTCACCCCAAATAAGACCTAACCAGAAAACAAGCCCTAACCCACCTTTGGGAGCAAAAATTAATATAAGACCTGGTCGTATTTTCGGGGAAACACGGATAGCAGAGTGGGAAGGAACCTTGAAGGTCGTCTAGTCCAACCTCAAGCAGCCTTGAGCGTTCCAGACCAATGGCTGTCCAGTCTCTTCTTAAACCCCACCCCCTCCCCCCCCAGTGATGGAGCCCCCAGAACTATTAGAGGCACGCCGTCCCACGCTTGATCGTTCACATACCGTGTGCCCATCCCGCCGGGCACCCTTGGAGAACGCGCCACCGACCCCCCATCTAAACCCCCCCCCTCCGGCGCAGCCGCCCTTCTTAATTTTCCGATTCCCCCTTCTCTCCTAGGAAGGCTTCGTGATACCCGATGAAGGAGCCCCTCCGGAGGAGCAAGAGGAGTATTAAACGGCCCCCACCGACGTTTACCAGCCGAACAGCAGCAGTCCGAAGCCCGAAATCTTTGCCCCAATCATGTGCTTATCTGTAAAATACTCTCGTTTTATTCTTAGAGGACTTAAACTGGTTTCTTTTCGAAAGTAAAAAAAAAAACAAAACAAAACAACAAACGAAAAAAAAAAGAGTACCTCTCCAAGTGCACTTTTACTACTTCTATTTTCCCCTCCCAACCCTCCTTCCACTTCCGATGGGTGTTTTGTTGTGGTTTGTTTGGGGGGGGGGGGGTTTGGTGAGAGAGAGAGAGAGAAAGAGCGCTCTACGGTCACTTTTCGTCGCGGAATAGATCAACCCTCCACCTGGTGTCGTTTGGAAGCAAGAGGCTCCACAAACTTGGGGTTTCGGGGGGTACGCAGCGTTGCGCGGTGGGGCAGTGCGGTGTGTTTGTGGGGGTGGGGGTGGAGTTGCAGGAGAGGCTGCCTAAGGAGAAGGAGGAGGGGATCTTTGTAAAGGGTGGTCTTTACAGCAGGGAGAGGAAAGGGGACGAATTGGGGGCACCGAGAGGGCCGGTAAAGCGACGGAGGATTTGAGGCGCTTGGAAATAAAAAAAAGGGGAGAGATTGGAGTTTCCTTGCTTAGTTTGTTCGGGGCCGTGTAGAAATGGGCCCGGCGTGGCTGAGGATGTGGCAGGCGAGTGGACTTAATAGTGGTGTGAAGCAGGTTTGCCCCAAATTGGCTTCTCTGGTTGTGGCCTGGTGTAACCTCCAAAGCAACGCGGCCATTCTCGGCAACTTTTTTTTTTTTAAACACTCGTGGGCGTCAATTCCCAGAATTCCTCGGCCAGCGCGTCACGCGCTGGCCGGGGAATTCTGGGAGTTGACGCCTACAAGCGCTTTCCAGTTGCCTAAATAAGATACTCACTCCTCACCCGAACCCCTTGCTGCTCCGCTCCGTACGGGGCGCTTCTCTCCCTTCTCTGCCCCAACCCCCACTGCTTCCGAAGTAACCCCGACCCAGTTACTTTCAACAAACAAACCCTGTTTTGGGGTGACAGCTGCATCCTTCTCGCCAAGCTAGGATAATTTCAACAGGGATAGCCGGATCCGAAAAGGATCGGAGGAGAAGGCCGCAACGCTCCACTCTCGCTCGACGGGTTTTTTGCAGCCTGCGCTGAGAGCTGCCTGGGTGGGCACCCCGCTTCCGTTGCAGGCCTATCTCCCCTCCCTTCCCTTCCCTCTTAAGTTACCTGCACAGGTGCTGCAGGCGCTGGTGGTAAAACAAAAGAGGAAGAATTGCGTATTAAATAGGCGAGCCGAGGTTGTTGGAGATAAAGAGTGTTCCGGTGAATTTTGATTATCGCAGTATTCTGTGCTTGACCTTCTCCCCCTCCCCTCTTTCGCAGAGCAAACCACCTCCTCCTCCCCTCCCCAATGGCTGCTCCTTGGGGAGGGGGCTTTGGGAGGTTTGGGACATCCACCCCCCTCCCCCCCAGTCCTCCCCAGCCACAGCAAAGACTAAGCTTCCGGCTTGCTGTGTTCCTTTTGTCCGTTTGCTTCCGGTGGTTGTGTGTCTCGATGTGTGTAGAAAGCAGAGTTAACGGTAACTTGTTGTGTAGTGCATGATTTCCTTATGACAATTCGGCGGGAGACCCACATTGTGGACGAATGCCAAAAACAAAAGAAAAAAACGAAAAAGAAGGGAAAGAAAGAAAGACAAAAGAAAGACAAAAAAGAAAGCCATTATTTAAAACATCAGAGGTGCTATTTCTCTTGTGGCCTTCTAAATGCCTGTTATCCCTAGAACGACATTCAAAACCAGACTCCTTTTGACAGGGTTTTTTTCTACTTTTAAACAGTTTCTAAATAAAGTTCTGTTATTTCAAGAACGTGGCGTCTTCTGCAGTGTCGTCGTCCTTGCAGAGGTGATTGTTCTAACCTGGGCTTCCCAAGATCACGAAGCCGAACTCCTCGTCCCGATAAAATCCCTTTGGTTTAGGTTTAAGCAAATTCCTCTCCAGCAAAGTCCCAGCAATCCCTTCCATGAGATTTCACAACTACAGACCTTGATCAGGCTTGGAGAGTTGCCAGGCCGATATCTTCCAAACGCCACGCTGATTGTCTCCTGCAAACCCCACTCTCCTTTTGCTCCTCCTTATTCCCTCTGGGAGGGGCCATTTACCGTCCACCTGTGGCTTTACTCCCCAGTCGACCCTCGTTCCTTAGCTGTTCCCTTCGTCTGGCAGCTCTGTGCATGCACACACTGGGTACAGGCTCCAGCTGTTCTTCTTCCCCGCTGATCTCCGATTACAAAGGCAGCTGATAGCTGTTGGACGGCCCTGGCCCCATCTCTGCCTCTGAGGCAGAGCACCCGTCAGAGCCATCCCCAGACTCCAGGACTGGCCCATGTATCACCCCGGCCTCCCCAACCTCTGAGTCTCCTCATTGTCTGAAACTGGCAGGCCACAACAAGTATTTTATTTGTACTCAAGGTCCTTTTGATGTCCAAATTCTCGGTTCTTTTTTTGTTCACATCATCCTTGGCTTGCTGTGCTTCGCACTGTCTGGGTATAGTTAGCATCGGATCTCTGAACCAGCATCTCTGGGGTGAATTCGAAGTCACTCTGGTCTACTCTTAAAGGTGGCAGACTAAAAAGTGGGAGACAGTGAGTTCTAGTCCTGCCGCCTCAAACATGAAAGCCTGTTGGGTGACTGGACCAATCTCCAGGAGACGAGGAGTTCTAATCCTGCCTTGGGCACAAAAATTGGCTAGGTGACTTTGGGCCAATCACTGGGAGACAGTGAATTATAGTCCTGCCTTAGGCACGAAAGCTGGTTGGGTGACTTTGGGCCAATCACCAGG
>NW_020769521.1:250391-286093 GCF_900518735.1 Pseudonaja textilis | reverse complement strand
ATCTATCTATCTATCTATCTATCTATCTATCTATCTATCTATCTATCCATCCATCCCTCTCTCTCTCTCTCTCTCCTATATCATCTATCTATGTCTATGTCTATCTATGTCTATCTCTATCTATCTATCTATCTATCTATCTATCTATCTATCTATCTATCTATCTATCTATCTATCTATCTATCTATATCTATCTATCTATCTATCTCTGCCTGCCTGCCTGCCTGCCTGCCTATCTAGCTGTCTGTCTGTCTGTCTGTCTATCATCTATCTATCTATCTATCTATCTATCTATCTATCTATCTATCTATCTATCTATCTATCTATCTCTCTATCTATCTATTCCTCCTCCCTCCCTCCCTCCCTCCCTCCCTCCCTCCCTCCCTCTCTCTCTCATCTAACATTATATCTCTCTCTCTCCTATATCATCTATCTATGTCTATGTTTATCTATGTCTATCTCTCTATCCCTACCTACCTACCTACTCACTCTGCAGACAGAGACCCTGAGAAAATCCCCCCAAATGTCTGCAGGAAAACCCCCCCACCCCATTTTCCTCCTGATCGATCATTCTTGATTTGGGGTCGCAGGATACCGTTTCTCTCTCCCTCCCTCCCCCTGGGAATGGAGCCGAAAAGCAGGTTAGGAATGTGGCTGCCTTGGGGGGGGGGCGTGTATGAGGGACCTGTGTGTGTGTGTGTGTGTGTGTGTGTGTGTGTGTGTGTGACAGAGAGAGAGAGAGAGAGAAAGAAAGTGAGAGAAAACATCACAGCTAGCCCTTCGAGACTCTCTCTCTCTCTCTCTCTCTTTTTCTCTCTCTCTTTCTCTCTCTCTCTCTTTCTTTCTCTCTCTCTCTCTCTCTCTCCCACCAACGTCAGCAAGCCACCATCAGTCAAAATTCATATTAGAATTTTATGAGTTTGGTGGTCCCTGAGATCCAAAAGGTTGGCGACCCCAGTTCTAGTCCAACCCCCTGCCCAAGAAGGAGACCCTACACCATTTCTGACAGATGGCTATCCAATCTCTTCTTAAAACCTTCCAGTGTGGGAGCATTTACAACCTCTAGAGGCCAGTTGTTCCCCTGGTTAATTGTCCTCTCTGTCAGGAAATTTCTCCTTAATTCCAGGTTGCTTCCTCTCCTTGATGAGTTTCCACCCATCGCTTCTTGTCCTGCCCTCGGGGGCTTTGGAGAACAGCTAGACTCGCCTTCTTTGTAGCAACCCCTGGAAGATGCTCTCCTGCCTCCCCTGGTCCTTCTCTTCCCTAGACTATCCAGGCCCAGTTCCTGCAACCATTCGTTGTATGTTTTAGCCTCCAGTCCCCTCATCATCTTTGTTGCTCTTCTCGGCACTCTTTCTAGAATCTCAACCTCTTTTTTACATCGTGGCGACCAAAAAGTCTCTAGGCCCTGAATCCTCCTAGTTGCTCTTCTTTGAACTTTTCCCAACATCTCAACAGCGTTTTTTGGGGGGTAATGGGGTGACTCCTGAGTAACCTCCTTGATTTATCTGCCCACCTGCAGAAAAGTGACATTCTGGGCTATGCCTATAAGCACAAAGCCCGCCGCCCTTTGCTGAAGCAGCTTCCGGAAGTGAAGGCTTCAGTGGCCAACAAGGACCAGGTGAGCAGAGAAAAGGGAGGTTTGAACGAAGGTGTCTGCAGCTCACCTGAGGCTCTGCAGCTCACACGAGCCAACTTCTGGAGTGGGAGGGACCTCATCCCACCATCTGCTAAGGCAGGGGTCCCCAAACGTGGCCCCTTTTAGTCTTGTAGACTTCAACTCTTCAACTCTGGTATCATTGGCTGCAAGGCAGACGCAAAATAGAGAGGTGAAATGAAAGGTTATGGTGTGATGACCTAATTTGGCATGAACAGGCATAACTATGTACACTTATGTATGAATATGTAAATGACCACATAAATACATGAAAGTATGACATAAATCCAATGTAAAATAATTGTAATGATATTTAGTAAAATTCTATATAGTTAAGAATATGTCAAAGTGAGTGATCACTACTACAAATATGCTGCAATGAATGGAAATATATGTCATGCCCTTGTTGGAGTCTGATTCCGAGAAGGAGATTGAGCAGCTGACAGGGAGTGGGAGTGTGGCTCCATTGGCTGTGGAGGAAATGGGGGAAGGGTAAAGTCAGTCTGGCAGAGCAGGGGAGAGGTAGAACAAGAGAGAGGAAATTCAGAGGAAGACCCAGGCCCACCCCCTCTTCCTCCTAGGGCAGTGGCCCCCAACCTTTTTTGTGCCACGGCCCGGTACCGGCATCACAAAATGATCCGCGGCCCGGTACCGGCATCAGCACGCATGACAAGGCAAGGCGAGCCGAGCGACCAGCCAGCCAGCCGTCCCCCACTTCTCCCCGCCACCTTCAACTCCTCCTTTGTACCTTTGTCAATGGGCTTCGCTTCGGGACGGCTTTGGGACGGTCGCTCGGCTCGCCTTGCCTTGGGTGCTGAAAGAATCCTCGCGCCTTAGTTTCGTTCGAAGGCCCCCACCTTCGATGAAACTAAGGCGCGAGGATTTTTTCAGCACCCAAACGCCGCTTTCCAACTGGAAAAGCTCACCGGGAAGCACTTTCTCGTCAAACAAGATGGCGGCGCCCAGCAAACCGGGGGCCCGATAGGAAAGGTTCCACGGACCAGTACTGGTCCGCGGCTCGGTGGTTGGGGACCCCTGTCCTAGGGCATGCAGGGAGGAACAGAGAAGGGAGCAACGTGGCTTACGGGGGAGAAAAGGGCCCTGATCCCTTTCATTAGTTGCAGCTGGGAGAACAGGATATAAGTGGGGCGTTTGTACACAGATCCTCGCTGGAAGCAAAGCGTGCATTATCTTTGTCGAGGGTTATTGGCATCTTCCCAGCTGTGGATGCTGTGTTATCCTTTGAAAGCCTGCAATTTATCATCCCGGCTTGCCCTGTTAATTACTTCAGCGTGGTTTGTGTTGGTTTTTTTTTTTAATTTTCTAATTATCTTTACTTTGGGTTTGGACTGCATTTCTGCCCTTCATAGACTGTTGTTGTTGTTTTTTTGAAGAGTTTGATATCCGGCCAAGGACAATTGGACATTGGGGCCAAATTGGAGGCATTAAAGGGAATTTATTCTATCGTGTTTCTCATATAATAAGGCTGGGTCTTATTTTATTTCTTTTGAGCCCCGAGAAAATGTCTAGGCCATCTTTTCGGGGGTGACTTAATTCCCGCACCCCCCTTGTATCTTCGGGCGGGCGGGTGGCGACGGCTTGGATGTTGACCTCGGCGTTGGTGGGGCACTTCGTGTCGGGGTCAACGCAGGCAGCACCATATCCGGGGGTGCCACAAAAGTACTTCCTAACGGCAAGCCCCCACCACCATTCCCCCTCCCCCCATTTCGCATGTTTTAATATAGGCCTTAATTTGGGGGGGAGGGGCTTAATTTCATTTCACGCCTATAAAACATGCTGGGACTTCCTCTTGGGGGAGGCCGTCTTGTTGGAGAAACAGGGTTATCTCTTGTGACTTGGTTATTTTTGCGTCATGCCCTGGGTCATCACAATATGTGTTTTGATTTTATTTTTTTGAAATAATTTTTTTTAAAAAGGAAAAAGAATAAAAAAAGGCACCTTTGGCTTTAGGGCTTGAAATCACTGCAGGTCTGACCACGCGGGCGTAACCAGGTTTTCTTTCCTCAGCCGCGGATCTACCACTGCATCCAGTACACGGACCTTCATCCGCTGATCAGTCCGCAAATCCCCGAGGTTTTGGCCGAAGCTCAACAGATGCAGGCTTTGGCTGACATCAAAGGCCTCCGGAAAGGCAAACGCTGGATGGCCCTGACGGGTGTCATGAAACCCACCGTGAAGAACATGATGCAACGCAGGAACGCCCTGGTTATGAAGGACTGATTCCACCCCCCCGGCCCCCACCCCAAAAAACGTTCAGGAGCACAGACTTTGCAGCTCTTCCTGGGCCCCGAGCTGGTCCTGCCTTGGAATCCCCGCAGAAGGCGTTTTGCCCCCCCAAAAAAGGGTTTTTTTTTTTTTAAGTGGCCGAAGTTGGCAAATAAACTGAAGACCGTGACAGTCCGTGGCTTGCGATAGGGTGACTCGGTCCAGCCCGAAGGAAGGAGGGTGGAGGAAGAGGGAGAAGGAGGAAGGCCCTTCAGGGATGAAGGACAAGCTAGAGCCGCCGGTTTGAAAGCAGGTTGCGTTTTTGTGTTTTTTTTCCCCCAGAGGGGCTTTTTTATCTGTTTGGAGACAAATAGGGGCTGATGGGTTTTCTTGGTGGTTTCAAAGTTTTATTAGTTTTATCGAAGTGTAAAGTATAGATAGTCCTCAGAATGACCATCGGAATGGTCTTCAAAGTCTTCTAGTCCAATCCCCTCTCCTCTTCTCTCCCTTCCCTCCCCCTTCCCTTCCCCTCCCCCCTCCCCTCCCTTCCCTCCCTCTCCCTCCCTTCCCTTCTCTTTCCCCTTCCCCTTCCCTTCCCTCCCTCCCCCTCCCTTCCCTTCCCTTCCCTTCCCCTTCCCCTTTTCCTTTCCTATCCTTCCCTTCCCCTTCTCTTTCTTCCATGGTTACGGCTAGCAGTCCCACCTCACATAAAGACAGGTTATCCCTTCTCAGGTGCGTTACAATAATACCTGGGCTGCCAATATATCTGGGACCTTTAAACTCCCAACCAGGGCAAGGGGTTGGATTGTACAATTGCCCCAACAGCCCTCGGGTGAGAAAACAAAGGGTGAATAGAGACGGCAAGTGAAGTTTTGGGTTTTTTGTTTTTTGTTTTCCAAAACAAAGGCCGGGCCATTTCTTGGGTGTGGGCCAAACGCGCCTCGATTTGGCTGCCACATACCAGGATCCGCCTGGTTGACCCCGCTGGCATCTGAGCCGAATTGCGTGCTCGCCTCATCACGCTGACGTCCGCTCCTGTTCTGTGCGGCACCGCCTGGCTTTTCATTAGCCACCATTGTTCCTCACTTTGATCTTCTGAGCTTGGGCTGGGGACGGATATCGGGGCCTTGGCGAAGGCCACACCTGGAATGCGGCAGGCCGTGTTGGCCACCACTTTGCAAAAAAAATAAAAGGGGTTGAGACTTTGGGAAAAGGGCAGAGAAGAGCAACTAAGAGGATTAAAGGCCCGGAGGCCAAAACCTATGAAAAAAATGGCTTCAGGGTTTGGGTATGGCCAGTCTAGACAAAAGGAGGATTAGGAGAGACGTGATAGCAGCCTTCCAGGATTTGAGGGGCTGCCCCAAAGAAAGAAAGAGGGGGTGTCAACTTATATTCCAAAGCACCAGAAGGCAGGACAAGAAACATGCGGTAGAAACTGATCAAGGAGAGAGAAGCAACCTGGAATTAAGGAGAAACTTCCTAATAGTGAGGACAATGAACCAGTGGAACTGCTTGCTACCAGAAGTTGCAGGTGCTCCAACACTGGACTTAAAGACTGGACAACCACCTATCTGAAATGGGATAGGGGCTCCTGCTTGAGCAAGGGGTTGGGCTAGAAGACCTCCAAGGTCCCTTCCGGCTTTCTTCTGATTGATAGATAGGGCAGCCAGTGGCTTCCTTGGAGGTCCGAGAGGGCTCCTTCCTCTTGAGGGATACCCAGAGTTCTTGGGTGGGGATTGGTGGTCGCTGAAGATGCATTTGGGAGTTGGGGAGAAACGGCACAAATACGGTCTCATGCAGGACTGGTGTTCTGTGTAAGAAGGATTTTCACGCAGATGTTGGGAGATGTTTTGGCCAACTTTTGGCCAAGGATGGTCAAGAGCAGAGGGTCCTCAAACTTGGCCACTTTAAGACTTGTGGACTTCAACTCCACAAGTCTTAAAGTTGCCGAGTTTGGGGTCCTCTGCTCTGGAGTCTAGAGAGTCTTCTCCATCCTGGATGGTGAAGCCCATCAAGTGAAGACCAGATCCAGACAAAGCTCAGAAATCTTAACTTCGCCACGCATGGCCTTCAGTGGGCTCAGTTCTCAACCTACCCGATGATGGACCTGCCCTTTCCTGGTGGTCTCCCATCCTAACCCTTTTTTAGTTTCTGGCGAACCCACAGGGGTAGAGCAGCCATGAAGTCAACAGGAGTTGGAGTTGAATAGATTTGCCCAAGAGAAAGATTGAGAAGACGAGGTCCCTCATCCCATCACCAGGTTGAAGTGGACGCTGTGACCACTTCTGAATTCCTCTCCACCCAAGTCCTGCAAGGAGGGAGGGAAGGATCAGAGAAGCCCATCAAGGCAACCTTCTTGAGAAGATGATAACGGGTCCAGCGTGTTTTTCTATGAGCAAATGGACTGCTGGCCACCAAAGATTGCTTCATTTTGGCTTAGACCCAAGATGAAAAGCAGAACAGAAAGGAAAGTTCCCATCAACCTCCACAGGTGTCCAGAGATATTACTTAGCCTCAACCTGTTCTCCAAAGCAGGCGTCACCAACTGTTTGGACCTCAGTGACCACCAACTCATAATTTTAAATCCCACATCCACAAATATGAATTTGACTGATGGTGGTTTGCTGATGTTGGTGGGAGAGAGAGAGATAGAGAGAGAGAGAGAGAGAGAGAGATATGATCTAGCCTCTCTCCCTCCCTCCCTCTCTCTCTCTTTCACACACACACACACACACACACAGACACAGATAGACAGGGATGGAATTCAACTTAACAACTGGTTCTGTGGGCGTGGCCTAATTTGTGGGTGTGGCTTGTGGTCATGTGACTGGCTGGGCATGGCTTCTATGTAAATATTGATTTTTTTTATAAAAAAGAGCAACTTTTACCCCAAATCAGGCAAAGCAGGCAGGCAGATTGAGTTGCTCACAGAATTACAGTTTCATTCAGTGATCTATCTATCTGCCATCGGCTACCTGAGTCTGTCCCATAAAATTTGCTTGCCGTGAGTCTGCACTGAATAATAGAAACTTCAGTCCTAAGGGAGGTTCGGCTGTGCTTAAAAGCAGAGCCAAAGATCTAAAGACGAGCTAGAAAGCAAGAAATCCAACCATTTCCTGCTTCCTAGCTAATCTAAATCTCCTGGCACAGCAGAACAGCTGACGGTCGGAAAAAAGGAAAAATAGCAATTTAGCAGCCAAGTTCGTGGCGGGGAGGGTTCCCACGGGCCATTTGGGCAGCTCAGCCTTGTTTCCCATGCAGCCTGGATTAATTGCTTTGGGGGGTGCTCTGGGGGGGGACATTTCTCTGCGGACTGCCAAAATTATCTCGTGGACCACCAATGAGCCATGGCCCACTGGTTGGCGACCGCTGCACGTGAAGGCAGGAGAAGAAACAACGGATGGAAACTAACCAAGGAGAGAAGCAACCTGGAACTCAGGAGAAACTTCCTAATAGTGAGGACAATTAACCAGTGGAACTACTTGCCACCGGAAGTTGTAGGTGCTCCAACACCGCAGGTTTTCAAGCCAATTGGACGACCATTTGGTCCAGAATGGTACAGGGCCTCTCCTGCTTGAGCGGGGGGTTGGACTAGAAGACCTCCAACGCCCCTTTCCCACTCAGGTGTTCTCTGTTCCGCTCCGATCTTCTCTGTCCGTTAGCACACGAGTGAGGGCTTCTCTTAGGCACACCTTTCCACATTGTTGGCTCCGTTCTCCAGCTCCTTTGTGCTATATAAGGACACTTCGTCCCCGGCTGGGCGAGGTCTGGGGAAGGCAGCCACCGACGGTCAGATCTAGACCAAACAGGTCTGCCAGGAGGTAAGGTGCAAGGAAGGGGTGGAGAGAGGACCTCTGGAGGGAGAACGCTCCAATCGATGATTTCCCATCCCAAGGGGGAACGGAGGAGCTGAAAATCCTGCCTGCCCCCCCCCATAGCCCCCCCCACCGGCCTGGGATGTGGATCTTGGCTTGGCAGGGCTGATGCTGCCCACCCCTGTTTCTTATTTCTTTGGGCTGCTTTGGGGACTTCCTCCTCTAATCTCTCTCTCTCTCTCTCTGTGTGTGTGTGTGTGTGTGTGTGTGTGTTTAGAGGATATTTATTTGTACAGATAGTCCATTGAGAGAATAGAGTAGAGTAGAGTAGAGTAGAGTAGAGTAGAGAATAGAATAGAATAGAATAGAATAGAATAGAATAGAAGAGAAGAGAAGAGAAGAGAAGAGAATAGAATAGAATAGAATAGAATAGAATAGAATAGAATAGAATAGAATAGAATATTCTTTATTGGCCAAGTGTGACTGGACACACAAGGAACTTGTCTTTGTGCAAATGTTCTCAGTGTACATAAAAGAAAAAATACATTCGTCAAGAGTCAAGAATCTTCAGGTGCAACACTTAGTAATAGTCATAGGGTACAATAAGCAATCAAATCATATTAGGAAAACAGTTTAAAGAATAGCATAGCATAGAAATAGAAATAGATTAGAATAGATTAGAATAGAATAGAATAGAATAGAATAGAATAGAATAGAATAGAATAGAATAGAATTCTTTTATTGGCCAAGTGTGATTGGACACACAAGGAATTTGTCTTTGGTGCAAATGCTCTCAGTGTACATAAAAGAAAAGAGACATTTGTCAAGAGTCAAGAATCATCAGGTACAATACTTAATAATAGTCATAGGGTACAATAAGAATAGAATAGAAAATGGAATAGAATATGGAATAGCATAGCATAGCATAGCACAGCACAGCACAGCACAGCACAGCACAGCACAGAATAGAATAGAATAGAATAGAATAGAATAGAATAGAATAGAATAGAATTCTTTATTGTCCAAGTATGATTGGATGCACAAGGAATTTGTCTTTGGTGCAAATGCCCTCAGTGTACATAAAAGAAAAGAGACATCCGTCAAGAGTCAAGAATCATCAGGTACAACACTTAATAATAGTCAGAGGGTACAACCAGCAATCAAATCATACTAGGAAACAGTCAATATAAAACATGAGGATGCAAGCGACAAAGTTACAGTCATACAGTCACAAGTGGGAGGGGATGGGTGACAAGGAGTGATGAGAAGATTAACAGTAATAGTAGTGCAGACTTTGTAAATAGTTGGACAGTGTTGAAGGAATTATTTGTTTAGCAGAGTGATGGTTTGTGCAGAAGACTGACATTAAAGTTAAAAGAAAAAGAAGATAAAAGAGTATTTTCAAATATGTTTTATAAATGGTTTAAATTTGATAATAAACCGTTAGATAATAGTAGCAGAAATTAGGAGCTGGGAAAACATTATTCTGTAAGCATTTGACCCAGACAATACACTGTTCACAAAGCAGAACAGGATGAATGAGCTGGAAGGGACCTTGGAGGTCTTCTAGTCCAGCCCTCTGTTCAAGAACCACTTATGTATGTGAAATGAAAATGCACAAATAAACTATTAAGTCTAAAAAAAAGATTTCTAGCTGCATTGCCTCTTCATCTGAAGGTCTAGAGAGAAGACCAGATATGTTCTAAGAATTAAAGAGAGGAGCAGAGATCAGAATGAACCAAGAAAGATTACAGTAAAAAGGAAGTTTGGAAGAAAATTGTATTGGGTGACATCCTGATTTCTTTTGGCCATACAGTATTGTGTACCCTCTTCTATACCCACGTTCTTTTTTTTTAAAAAAAATGTTTTATTATTACATCTTTATATAAATTAAAAAATTCCATATCTATCTGAACAGCGTGTTGTCTGGACACAATTAGTTTGAAGTAGAAATGCAAAATCAATCAATATTAATCATCATAATAAGCACAATAAACATATCAGTAATAATCGCAAAATAGTTAATACAATTAGTTTACCCATCTTACAAAATTTTCAGTGCAAAAGTTTTTTATTATCTTTTGGATTTTATTAGATTCTAATCTCTGATTCTAATAGTTAACCATTGGTAAAACAAGTCCTATGTTAGGAAGTATCCTGTTTCATCCTTTTCTTTTAAGTGTTAATTAAATATACCATATTTTTCAGAGTATAAGATGCTCCGAAGTATAAGATGCACCTAACTTTTGGGGAGCAAAACATGAAAAAAAAAATCTACCAGTTTCAGTTTCAGTTTCAACACAGCCTGATTAGCACAAGCAGCTGATTGTCAGTTGGATGGCTCTGTGCGTCCGATTTTCAGCCTTGGCATCCCCTTTTCAGCCTCTGTTGTGCCCCGTTTTCGGCCCATTCTGGATGGCGGGGATCAGAAGGGGTGGAAAAATGGGGTGTGCAGAGACCGAAAATGGGGTGCGCAGAGGCGACAATAGGCAATGGCAATCTCTGCAGCCCGAAACAGCTGATCGTCGGAATGTCGATCCAACCGACGATCAGCTGTTTGTGCTCATCAGGCTAGGCTGAAGCTAAAACAGGCTGTTTGCTGTTTGCTGCAAGGAGGCAAATTGGTGGGGGGCAGAGGCCGGTGGGTGGGGGCCAACAGATGGGCGGGGCTTCAGCAACATTCGCTGTATAAGACGCGCAGACATTTCCACCCACTTTTGCGGGTGGAAAAAGTGTGTTTATACTCTGAAAAATACGGTGTTTTCCTTTTGTCACCCACCTTCTTGAAGGTTCCTTCTTCACCCACCTTCCTTTTGACTTCCATCCTTGGAGGCCGCCTAAAATAATCCAGGTCTTTCTTCTGTCATCAGGTTCCTCCAAGTGCCAGCATGGCCGTGCTTCTTCTTCTCGGTGTCCTGGTCACCTGTGTCTCCTATTATGGGACGTCGGCCAACACCGGATTGATCATCTCCAAAGGCGGGTTGGAAAATTGTAAGGGGGCTCAGATACAAGCTGGACTTCGACTCCTTGATTGATGGATTTTGTCTGTGTCTCAATGGAGGTGTTCCTTCCTCTCCGTGATCTCCACAGTGGACCTAATAGGATAACAGAGTTGGAAGGGACCTTGGAGGTTTTCTAGTCCAGCCTCCTGCTTAGGTAGGAAGCCCTACACCAGTGGCCCCCAACCTTTTTTGTGCCACGGACCGGTACCGGCATCACAAAATGATCCGCGGCCCAGTACCGGCATCAGCACGCATGGCAAGGCAAGCCGAGCGACCGGCCAGCCAGCCGTCCCCCACTTCTCCCCGCCACCTTCAACTCCTCCTCTGTACCTTTGTTGATGGGCTTTGGGACGGCTTCGGGACCGTCACTCGGCTCGCCTTGCCTCGGGTGCTGAAAGAATCCTCGCACCTTAGTTTTGTTCGAAGCCGCCCCCCCCTCGATGAAACTAAGGCGCGAGGATTCCTTCAGGACCCAAATGCCGCTTTCCAACCGGAAAAGCTCACCCGGAAGCACTTTCTCATCCAAACAAGATGGCGGCACCCAGCAAACCGGCAGCCTGGTAGAAAATGTTCCACGGACCGGTACTGGTCCGCGGCCTGGTGGTTGGGGGCCCCTGCCCTACACCACTTCAGACAAGTGGTCATCCAATCTCTTTTTAAAGTGTTGTTGGAGTGTTCACAACTTCTGGAGGCAGGTTGTTCCACTGATTAATTGTTCTCACAGTTAGGATGTTTCTCCTTAGTTCAAAGTTGCATCTCTCCCTGGTTAGTTTCCACCCATTGCTTCTTGTCCTGCCTTCTGGTGCTTTGGAGAATAGCTGGACCCCCCTCTTCCCTGGGGCAGCCCCTCAAATATTGAACGACGGCTATCTTTCTCTTTCCTCGACTAGACATACCCAATCCCTGCAACCGTTCTTTATATGTTTTATCCTCCAGTCCCCTCATCAACCTGGTTGCTCTTCTCTGCACTCTTTCCGGAGCCTCCACATCTTTTTTTACATTGTGGTGATCCAAAATTGGGTGCAATATTCCAAGTGTGGTCTTACTAAGGCTTTATAAAGCAGTACTAACACTTTACGTGGTCTTGATTCTGTCCCTCTAGGGTTGCACTGGCTTTTTTGACAGCTGCAGCACACGGCTGGATCATATTTAAATGATTGTCCACTAGGACTCCGAGATCCCTCTCACAGTAACTACCATTTAACCATTTTTTACTCTTGACCTCTGGTTTAGAACAGAACAAATACAAAATAACAGAGTTGGAAGAGACCTTGGAGGTCTTCTAGTCCAGCCCACTGCTGAAACAGGAGACCCTATGCCATTTCAGACAAATGGCTGTCCGGGCTGTCCTTAAATACCTTCAATGACGGAGCAGTCACAACCTCTGGAAGCCAGTTGTTCTGCTATCTCACTGTTAGTTGGATTCTTAGTTCTAGATTGTTGTTCCTTGATTAGTTTCCATCAAATCAGTCTCCATCGTATCCATTTCCATCAGCTGAGTTATTGCTAGTTGTGATGTGTGAGGGAATCAAGCTATTCTCCAAAGCACCAGAAGGCAGGATAGGAAGCAACGGATGGAAACTTAATGGAAACCAACAACAGTTGAACTTAAGTGTAGTACACAAAATTATCCGCTCCTATGTCCTACCCGTCAATGACTACTTTAGCTTCAACCGCAACGACACAAGAGCACACAACAGATACAAACTCAATGGAAACCGCTCCAAACTCGATTGCAGAAAGTACAACTTCAGCAACAGGGCGGTCAATGCCTGGAATGTGCTACCTGACTCTGTTGTTCCATCCTCTAGCCCCCCACTCCTTCAACCTCAAACTATCCACTATTGACCTCATGTAAGCACCGGACTTTTCCCCTTCAACTGAAAAAGAATGACCTTCTGAAAGCTAGGCACTTCAAAAGGAATTCTTTACTGAAAGGAAGCGATCCCGGTACTAGTCAAAGCAGAATCTAAGATGCTTCCAGGCATACAGGAATAGATAAAGGGAGTTAGAACCCCCCACCCCTTATTCTGATGTGGATTTAGTCAAACAAAGACCCAACATGTTAATTCCCCCTTCCCCTTTTCTGGGAATGTATCTTGGAAGAGTTTCCCAGGGAGTATCTTCCAGAGCTGGAATTTTTATGGTTCCTTCTCCTCTTGCTATCTCTCCAAGAGGTGACAAGTTTCTAGACACCTGGCTCCAGTCCTCTAGTTGTATGTCATGTGCAAGCTATACAGATTCATTATAAGATTTAATATGTTCAGGTTACATAAAAAAGGATTACTTGTACCAACTCCCCCACCTTTCTTCTTCCATTGAAGAACGGCAGATACACGGATGTGACACCTCACTCCATTCCTAAGAGGTCTGTGAGGGGTGTGCATAAGTGCACCATCGTGCCTGCCATCCCTGTCCTATTGTCCCCATTTATCCATTCCTATTTCCTGTATTCTTACTCTTGTTTATACTTATACCTATGATCTTGTAAGCCATTGACAAATCAAATAAATAAATAAAATAAAAAATAAAAGAAGGAAGGAAAGAAGGAAGGAAGGAAGGAAGGAAGGAGAGAAAAGAAGGGAGGGAGGAGAGAAAGGAAGGGAGAGAATACCCATTCCTAAGAGGTCTGTAAGGGGCCTGCATAAGTGCACCATCGTGCCTACCGTCCCTGTCCTATTGTCCCCATTTATTCGTACCTGTTTCCTGTATTCTTACTCTTGTTTATACTTATACCTATGATCGTGTAAGCGATTGACAAATCAAATCAATAAATAAAAATAAAATAAAACAACTCACCAAGGAGAGAAGCAACCTAGAACTGAGGAGGAATTTCATGACAATGAGAACAATTAATCGGTGGAACAGCTTGCCACTAGAAATTGTGAATGCTCCAACATTGGAAGTTTTTTTAAAGAAGAGATTGGACAACCATTTGTCTGAAATGCCATAAAGTTTCCTGCCTAAGCAGGGGAGTGGACTAGAAGAGCTCTAAGGTCCCTTCCAACTCTGTTATTTTATTCTGTTCTATCCGAATATTCATGAACTGGCAGAGACATGCTAACAAGGTCAACCAATGAGAGCTGAATTAGAAACTGAAACTTAGAGAGTGGCTTCTCTCTACTATCTCCTCCGAGCTCTCAAGCTGCAAATTTGGGCTTGTCTGTTGAAACAGAAACTAATCTCTTCTCTGCTTGTGTTATGTTGAAAAAAAAATCTACTGTTGGTATTGTACATTTTACTCAAATGTTGTTATGTATATAAAGAAGTTAATGAATCCTGCTGAATCAGTCATTGTGTGACTGCTTTCGTGATTTGGATTTCTGCAATAAATTCTAACATATTCATCTTCAAGCTTGCACCCAACTCATACTCAGGATTGGAGATCTTTGTTTCTTAAGGCCGAAAGGCAAAGAAAGGGGTCAGCTGTCCCCTCCTAATTCTACTTTTGATGAAGTTGGCTAAGGTGTTGCTGACTGACCTTTCTTCTCCTTTCCAGTTTACCAGTCCTCCAAAGACCCTTTGCAAACAGGACTGGAAGATTATCTGAAGGGCTTGCCTCCCTCAACCGTGCCTGCACACTTCCTTGAGTGAGTACCCCTGCGCCCAGCCTCAATTAAAAAGGGGAAGACCAAGGGTCAAAGGGCATTTCCACATGGGGCGAATTTGGAAGCGGGCAGGATTGCATTGGTAGAAAAGTTAACCACTTGTGTAAGCTTTACAGAGGGTGAAACTAATTTGATTGTATTGATCAAATTTATATGCTGCTCCTCTGACTATCGAGTGACTTTGGGTGACTTAAAAGAAGAGGAAAAACCACAATATTAAACTTTGATTTATTGTATTTATTGTTGTAATTTCATTTCCAGATGTTTCATGTGCTCAGCTAGGTAATGTCGTCAGTGCTAGAAAGGAGTGGCTTTTGCTCTCTTTATATACAAATTGCGATGACCCAAAGGAGCGTGGCACAAAAGCAACCAAGTCACAAAAATAGGTAAAATCCCTTTAATACCTCCAACTTGGCCCCCAATATCCAGTCATCATTGGCTGGGAAAAAAAACTCTCCCAAAAACAGTTTTCAAAAGGAAGAAATTCCATCCGAACTCAAAGTAGATATAAATTATAAAGAAAAACCAACACAAACCACAAAGCTGCAGCAATTAACGAGACAGGGCAGGATAAGGGATTGAAGACGTCAAAAGATAATGAACCACACACACACTTGGGAGGACACCGGAGCTCAGATAAGTCTTGACAAACCAGAATAATTTCACGCTTTGCTTCCAGCAACTTTGCCGTGCGCAGTTTGCCCTTTTAAACAGTCTTCCCAGCTGCAGCCAATGAAGGGGATCAAGGCCCTTTCCTCCCCTGCAAACCACGCAACTCACATCGCTCCCTTATCCATTCCTCCCGGCGTGCCCTAGGATGAAGAGGGGTTGGGCCTGGGTCTTCCTCTGAATGCCCAGCCAAACCAGTTTCCTCCACAGCCACAGGAGCCACACTCCCACCCCCTGCCAGCTGTTCCACCCCCCCCCCTCAGAATCAGATTCCAATAGGGGCATGACACAAATAGCTTATCCTAACAGTATTGGTGGGAGTAGTCTTGATGGCTCCTTTTTTGGGTTGTTGTTTACTGCTTGACTTTCGTGTCTAAGATGGTAGTTCCTTGATTGTGGTATTATTTACCAGCATTAATTAGGGATTGTTGGTCTAGGGTTAATCTTGGTGTTGATCTCCTGCAAGAAGGTGTTTTGATCTTTCCGTTTCCCCTTTGATTGTTTCTTTTGAATGGTATGTAACAGTTGTTTACCTCCATGTGCCTGTTGATGGCTGGTTTGTCCGAGTGCCAGGCTTCCAGGAATTCTCCAGCATTTTGGTATTTGGTTTAGTCGAGGATACTCACAGTTGGAACTGTGGTTTAGTCTCTCGTATGTTGTGCAATGAAGGAGTTTTCATCCTGTCTTCTGACTGCTAGTTGGTGATCACACGTCACTCTGACAGGGCTAACCACCATATTTAAGAAGAGAGGAAGGGATAAAGAGAAGTTGGGATAAGATATGAAGTTGAACAAATAATGTAGATATATATATTAAATTGTGTTTGTATGGAAATGTGACAATTTGGAAGTATTCTGTTTTTAAATAAGATGTTCTACTGTTTTTTTTCAGAAAAGATCCTTTATGTTATTATATTCTATGCTTTGTTTGTTTGTATATTGTTTTGTAAAAACCACCAAGGACTCCATAGCCTTCCTCCTCCTCCTCCTCCTCCTCCTCCTCCTCCTCCTCCTCCCCCCCTCCGCCTCTTCCTCCCCTCCGCCTCTTCCTCCTCCTCCTGCTCCTCTTCCTGCTCCTCTTCCTCCTGCTCCTCCTCCTCCTCTTCCTCCTCCTCCTCCTCTTCCTCCTCCTCCTCCTCCTCCTCCTCTTCCTCCTCCTCCTCCTCCTCCTCTTCCTCCTCCTCCTCTTCCTCCCCTCCTCCTCCCTGCAAATTCCACTCCCTTCTAGCATTTGTTTCTTCATTTCCCTTCTAGCACTGATGATGTTTCCTAGTTGGGTCATGAAATGTCTGCAAGAAAATTACCTAGCTCAGAAACCACCAAGGACTCCATAGCCTTCCTCCTCCTCCTCCTCCTCCCACTGATGATGTTATATATCTGGGTGATGAAGCACCTGCAAGAAAACAGCTCAGAGAGCCCTAAGGATCCCACAAGGCCTCCTCCTCCTACCCCTTCCCTCCTTCCCCACTCCACAAACCCCTCTCTCTTCCAGCACTGATCTTGTGATCTAGCTGGGTCATGAAACGCCTGCAAGAAAACAACCCAGCTCAGAGAGCACCGAGGACCCCATCGTCCCCTTCCGAACCATAAATATTCTCCTTTATTGGTGCTTTGGGTCAGGCATGCCTTCTTCTCTCCTCTGTTCCCCAGAAACCCAAGCGGGGGGATCCCCAGTGTTGAGTCGACCGTTGGCCGGCGGGGCCGAGGGAGGGAAGGAAGGGAGGTTGCTGAGCAGGTTTGATTTTGAATTCCCATCTTCCACTTCCGCAGGGTCACCGTCGCCGCTCTGGTTGTGACCAAAGTGGAACCGACCCTAGTACCTGCGTTCGGCCTGAACGTTTCCATTTGCTCATCAATTCACCTCCGTTGTGTGACGTGCGTATATTCTCTCTGCTGTTTGCAGTGCGGGTCCTACACAGCGGTGGGATTCAATTTTTTTTTACTACAGGTTGTGTGGGCGTGGCTTGGCGGGCGTGGCAGGGGAAGGATACTGCAAAATCCCCCTTCCCTTCCCTCCCCACCCCACTAACCTGCTTTCCAGCTCTGTTCTCCTGTGCAGGGCAACCAAAGGAGACTCAGCCAATCAGCTGGGACTCAGGAGGCAGAGAATAGATGGGGGCGGGCAGTGGTGGGATTCAATTTTTTTTTACTACTGGTTCTGTGGGTGTGGCTTGGTGGGCGCGGCAGGGAAAGTATACTGTAAAATCTTCATTCCCTCCCCACTCCTGGGGGAATGTTACTGCAAAATTCCCATTCCCTCCCCACCCCACTAACCTGCTTTCCAGCTCCGTTCTCCTGTGCAGGGCAACCAAAGAAGACTCAGCCAATCAGCTGAGACTCAGGAGGTGGAGAATAGATGGGTGGGTGGGGCCAGTCAGAGGGGGTATTTGCCACGGGTTCTCCGAACTACTCAAAATTTCTGCTACCGGTTCTCCAAAACCGGTCAGAACCGGCTGAATTCCACCTCTGGTCCTATGCAGCCTGGGTTTGGTGCCATCAGCTCTGACTCTTGTTTGTTTGTTTGTTTGTTTGTTTTATTGTCTCTTCTCTCCTCCTTCAACCCCCTGGCCCCACCCGAACGCAGGCCTGTCTCAGCGATAGTGACTTTGATCGTCGACGAGTGCACCACTATCCGACTAAGAGGCTCCTCCCAGGAGTTGATCATTGATGACTGCAGCACTGTTTTTGGAGACATTCGACTTGACGTCCTCAGGTGAAGACTGTATTTTTCTTGTTCCCTGGGCGGCAGAGGTCACCTTGGGCCATCTGTCTCTGCGACTCAGACCCAACGTTCGTACCTGCAATGTATTGTGTGGGACGCTGCAGCGCGGCCTGGGGCCCTGGGGCAAGAGCTCTGCAAATGGCTGGACATTGGGCAGGATGCTTGAACTGTCCTGGTGGACAGGCTGTGGGGCTCTGAATGAGAAAGGAGGGGTGGACTTGAACCCTGGGCTCTATCTATTAAAACGAAATTCAGTGTAGAGCATCAGGGCCCCCCGTGATCGCCCTAATTAAATAATGAGCCTTGGGCCAAACTTCAAAAAACTTCAGATGTTTTATTAGGAGTGACGACGCACTGGCATGATCTGTATGAAGCCAACTCTGAGATACGTAGTTTATGATCACCGATGACCCCGTTTCACCCTTCTGGGTGTATCATAATTTAGATTGTCCCATGGAACACGTTGATGGGCTAGGGGTCATCAATTATGTTCTCCAATAGAGGATTTTCGCACCCAGATTACCTGGTTGCCTCAGTTACAATCTCTGTGAGATAACCTTGGAATGTCCTTTTGCCGTCTGCTCCTTAAGGGGTTTTTCCTCCGCCACCTCTTTCGTACGGAAACTTGGAAACTAGCATAGGAATGTTTTACAGTAGAGAAAAGTAAAGTCCTACACTTACGCAAGAAAAACCCAATGGACACACACAGACCGGGTGAAACCAGACTCAATAGCAGGAACTGTGAGAAGGATCTTAGAGTCTTAGTGGACAACCAGCTAAATAGGAGCCAGCCATGTGCAGCAGCAGCCAAAAAGCCAATGCGATCCTAAATTATATTAACAGAGGGATACAATCAAGATCAAGGGAGGTACTAATACCACTCTATAAAGCCTTAGTAAGGGGATTGGAGGCTAAAACATACGATGAACAGTTGCAGGAACTGGGCCTGGCTAGTTTAGGGAAGAAGAGAAGGATCCAAGAATAGGAAAACGCAGCACTGCCAACTCACCACAGCCAACTAGCTGCCAGACGACTCGTTGTGAGGCAGTTTAACGATTCTATTTAATTGTTTCAAATAAATAACAATTATTTTAATTCTGGCCATTCTCATTTCATTTTGCCCCCTCCTTTGGAGTCCTTCCTTTAATGATTCTGTTCCTCCATTTCTTTGATATCAGTGTAATTCTCACCCCGCAGCAGGTTGGTCCTGGTGAGCTGGCTGTGGCTAATTTAACAGAGGAACAGAGTTGGAAGGAAGGGACCTTGTAGGTCATCTAGTCCAACCCCCCCCCCCCAAGCAGGAGACCCTACACCATTTCTGACATGTGGCAGTCCGATCTGAATCCGATATGACAGTCTGAATTGTCCTAAACCCGATGAGCGCTGCCTCCTAGAATCGGACAGGACTGGACAGGAGAAATCTTGACCTTAATTATTAGCTTGGGATTAGCTGGAATTGTCCCAACATGGAGCATCGGGGACCCCCGTTGCTCCATGTCCATCCTGGAGACCCCACCTCTGGTGTCATCCGTGTCTCTCTTTCCTTCCAGCATATCGGTCCAGGTGCCCAGGGTTGCACTGATTAATGTTTTAGACGGTCTGGTGAGTGTTACCAAAGCTTTCCACTTTCTATTGCAATATTTCTCAATTTTAGAATAGAATAACAGAGCTATGCTGGCTGAGGAATTCTGGGAATTGAAGTCCACCTGTCTTAAAGGGGCCGGGTCCTCCAGAAACAAAGAGTTTTCTACCTCCCAATCTGCAATGGTTTGACGAACTATTAACATTAAATGAAGAAAAAAAATATGTAATCAAATTAAAATACGAGGCAGCAATCTACAAAGCTCGTGCTATTAAGTGCAACAATACTACAAAGTCCATGTTGTACGGCTCTCGAAGGAGAGGAACAGCATGAAATTGTCATGCCTCCCTCCAAGTCTGAATCTGAGAAGAGCTGACAGGGAGTGGGAGGGTGGCTCCGTTGGCTGTGGAGGAAACTGGGGAAGGGCAAAGTCCGGCTGGGCAGAGCAGGGGAGAGGTAGAACAAGGGAGGGGGAATTTAGAGGAAGACCCAGGCCCATCCCCTCTTCATCCTAGGGCATGCAGGGAGGAACGGAGAAGGGAGCAACGTGGGTTGCCTGGCTTACGGGGGAGGAAAGGGCCCTGATTCCCTTCACAAGGCACACCTGGGGAGGGAGTTTAAAGGGAGGGGCAGTTGTCGGGATCAAATGCTGAATTCATCTGTTTTAGCCTGCATTCCCAGCTTTCCTCCTGTCTGTGTAAATTATTGCCGTGCCTCTATGTGCTTATCTGCCTTGCTGGAATTATTGGACTCCTTATCTTGCCCTGATGGAGTCATTGATTGCAGTCCTTCTGCTTACAGCCTTAGACTGGAGTATCTGCAGCCAGAGGCTGTTGTAGGTTTGTAGAAGAGTTTTTTCCCTTCAGGCTAGAGAGTAACTGAGACGTTGGGGGCAAAGTTGGAGCAAAGTAAAGGGACTCATACCTATTTTCTGGCTGTGTTGCCTTCATGCCACACCCCCGGGTCATCACAGAAATATTGTAGAATAAACAGTTGGGGTTGTGCTATTTGGATAATTGGCTGCAACAAAAGAAGTCGGAAGTGATTCCGTTTTTTTTTTTAATTTACTTCTCGCATCGAACTTTTCTCTTCCTGTTTTTTTTTAACTTTCCTTTCTTCTATCGTTTTACCTTATATAATAAAACTTTCATAAGCGTTTTTATATTTTGCAAACAAGAGCTAATCGTGTCACTCCATTCTCCTTTTTGACTCTTCCTGCAGATTTGCCAGGCACACATTGTGGTGTGTATGAGGCTAAATTTCCCGCTCCGTGTTGATTTGGGTAAGCAATCCTGGTTTGCATCCAGACAAACATTGATATACCCTGCTGAGCACCTAATTCCCACAGCACCGCCTTATGCCCAAGGATAGCTCACCATTGTAGTGGGGCTCCCATATACTGTGTTATCCTTCTTGTCAGCTTTCTAGCAAACCTCCATTCCACCCGCCTCCCACTTCCTCAAACTATGTGGTAGCTGGAATATGGCTTCCAAAGCTGACACTTCTCATCTTTTTCTACTACCTTCTCCTATTAGTATCTTTTTGACTATCACTTTGATGGCTGTAGCTTATGGTTTTTGATTGATCACTTTGTTGTTTGTATGTACACTGAGAGCTTATGCACCGGAGACAAATTCCTTCACACTTGGCCAATAAAGAATCACACTTGGCCAATAAAGACTATTCTACACTGTTTTATTTTGTTCCGTTTTTGCTCTTCTCATCTTTTATTATTCTCTTTTGTTATTGTTCTGTACTGTTCTGTTTTGTTCTTATTCTATTATGTTTTATTTTGTTCTGTTTCATTCTATTATATTCTGTTCTGTTGTTTTTGTTTTGTTCTTATTCTATTCATTCTGTTCTGTTCTGTTTTGTTTTTATTCTATTCTATTCTATTCTGTTCTGTTCTGTTCTATTCTGTTCTGTTCTGTTCTGTTCTGTTCCGTTCCTTTCCATTCCATTCCATTCTTCTAATTCCTATTCCCATTCCATGTTAAAAAACCTATAAATCTTGGTGCCACCATTGAGGAGGAAATGGGAAGGAAGTAGGCGTTCACACAATGTACTAGATCGCTCTTGGAAGAGATGAAAGAGAAGAGGAAAAAAAGGAGGGAAAACCAATCTTGGATGGATTTGTTGCTTAGCTTTGAGAGGGTACATATTTCAGCTCAGTTCACATGACACATTAGCGCTTCTCAAACTTGGTAAGTTTAAGATATGTGGACTTCAATTCCCAGAATTCCCCAACCCGTGTGCTTTGAGATGGGTGGACTTGAACTCATGAGTTGGGGAATTCTGGGAGTCCTCCCCCACTGATCTTAAAGCATGCCATCTGGGGAATCCTGGGAGTTGAAGTTCACCCATCATAAAGAATGCTGGCATTGAGATCCACACAGCTTAGAATAGCCAAGGTAGAGAAACTTCGCATTAAAGCATAAACTGGCCAGGTTACCCACCCACAGCCTCTGTGGGGAGTTGATAACTCAGTTCCTCATGCAAACCCAGAACATCGGCTTAATTGTTATTTTAACAATCCTGCATTTATGATTTTGTGCTGTTGTCAGCTGACAGGGTGTTGAGGTAATTCCCCGTTAGGAGAATGAGCGCACACAGGGAGACATAGTGAGAGTGGTGAAGAATAACGCCACTGTACAGCACACAGCTACGCTGTATAGTAAAATGTAGGTTTGACTTCCAGTAAACGGTTAAGCAAAGTCCAAACACAGTCCAAGTCATTCACGATTAAAGCAGTCAGTTTTCAGTCCAGGGATAATCCAATAACAAAGTCCAGTATTAAAAACAGTTGAGTAACAGACTTACATCAAACCCAAGAAGAACTATGATCAGTCAGTGGCAACACTCTCAGCAACAAAACTAAACAACCCAGGTTTCTGGCTCCATCTTATGGCCGTTTGAGGAACCACACCCAATTACAATTTTAGCATTCCCTTAAAGAGACAGTATTAAAATGTCTATCCTGGTTTATATATTTTCCAACCCAACTGTTAGGTGACTTACATTCCTAACACAGGGGTTGCTTCAGAAAAGGAGACGGATGGCATAAATGTAATAAATAACTAAAAAAGAAATAAAGAATGGAGTCAACTCTGGTAAAGTTTAACCACAGGCTAGCAATGCCCTGTGAAGGAACCTTTCTGCTTTTGTTAAGTAGGATGGAAGTTGGTTATTTGGGCAGTGCAGATTGTGGTTTGTTTTAAACCAGGCGTCAAGTCGTAAAATATTTCTTTGGTCTTTTTAGAGTTGTCAAGAGAAAGGGAGGGAGGAGGGAGCAGTGCAACAGCTTGCAAAACCGAAAGTGCATTCCACAAATGTTTTCAAAGATAGGAACTAGGTGACTGAAGTTTCGGCCGTGCAAAATTCTAACTGGAGAGCATGATTGATGACCCTGGGCTATGGAGGTGTCCCATTGGAGAATAGGAATTAGGATACACCCAGGGGGGTGAGGGAAAGCCAGGGTCAAGGGTGACAGTGAATGATGTGTCTCAGAGTCAGCTACACCCAGGCAGTGCCTAACATGTTAATTCCCAAATAAATCTTTTTTAAGTTTTGGAAGTTTGGCTTGAGACTCACGATTTAATTGGGAGTAACGAGCCAGAATCCTGACAGCAGGTCGCCACCATTATTCACATTTAGTTTTGTCGGTTTGCTTTGCAGCTTCAATTCCCTTGCCGGCGGGCTGCAGGTATGATCCGCTCGCTCCCAAGATCACTGATCTATTGCTCGAGTTGCCTTTTGTTGTGAGTGATTTGCTGTTTTTTGGGGGGGTGAATTGGATTGGGGGGGCTGGTCTCCATCCAGGGGTTCCTCTTTGCTGGGTCCGAAAGCCTGGAACTTTTGTAGCTGTTAGGCCGATGGGTGAGCAATGATGGTAGCTTTACAATCTGTGGACTTCAACTCCCAGAATGCCTGAGCCAGCAGGCTTCAAGATGGCTGGCTCAGGAATTCTGGGAGTTGAAGTCCATAGATTGCAAAGTTGCCATCATTGTACATCCTTCTGCTCAGCGGGGTGGCAGGCACGTTAACCTCTTCACAGACAATGGCGGGGTCTCCCCAGCAGTGGTGGGATTCCATTTTTTTTACCGTTGGTTCTATGGGCGTGGCTTGGTGGGTATGGTGTGGCTTGGTGGGCATGGTGTGGCTTAGTGGGTGTGGCTTGGTGGGCATGGCAGGAGAAGGATACTGCAAAATCCCCATTCTCTCTCCACCCCACTAACCTGCTTTCCAGCTCTGTTCTCCTGTGCAGGGCAGCCAAAGGAGACCCAGCCGATCAGCTGTGGGTGTGTCTTGGTGGGCATGGTGTTCTATGGGTGTGGCTTGGTGGGTGTGGCTTGGTGGGCATGGCAGGGGAAGGATATTGCACAATCCCCATTCTCTCCCCATCCCACTAACCTGCTTTCCAGCTCTGTTCTCCTGTGCAGGGCAACCAAAGGAGACCCAGCCAATCAGCTGGGAGGCAGAGAAGAGACGGGGTTGGCGGGGTCAGTCAGAGGTGGGATTGGCCGGTTCTCCAAAATACTCAAAATTTCCGCTACCTGTTCTCCAGAACTGGTCAGACCTGGCTGAATACCACCTCTGCTGCCCAGTGCCTTTCTTGCATGTATGTGTGCGCACTAACCAAACCTTGCCACGAATGGATGGAGCCTGCAAAGAGCTGCAGTTTCCATGCCTCTCCCCGTTGTGTCTTGCAGGCAGTCTGCGAGGGGGTCACCAAACCGCAGCGCCCTGTTGACAACTGCGGCCTCTCGTACCCTGGGGTCCTGGACAACAACTTTGTGTATTACACCAGCACATATGTCCTGAACTGTTTGTTGACCGCTCTGCTGAGTGCAGGCGCCTTTAACAAGGAGATCACCCTGGTGAGTAGCAAGCAAGCAACGCAAAGTACAATTCAAGGGGGTCTGCTCCTGCCCCCCCCTCTCCCCACTCCCCACAGCTGCATGGGGTGGTGGCCTCACCTGTGAAATCCAAAGACAGAATATCTCGTTGGTGAAAGAGGTGGGTTGCACACTTCGAGGGATGCCCTCTGCGTTCAAAGAAACCATGAAACATTTGTCTATGGCGACCCTCCGTCATCCAGGTCACGCTTGTCCCAAAGGTGCTTTTCCAAGAAGCAACGGGACTCTCTTGGTTTTTACTTGAAGATGTTTCGCTTTTCATCTGAGAAGTTTTCCTCAGTTCTGACTGAATGAGGGGCCCTCTGTTTGACGCCCAAAATATAGGTGGTTAGGCCTTTTTTTAAAGCACTGCCGCCAAACTGCACTTTTGAGATGCACAAACGTAGCAGATGTTTTCTGCATTGGGTACACCGTTTGGAGCAAGGGTCTTCAAATTTAGCAACTTTAAGACTTGTGGACTTCTAAATCCCAGAATTCCTGAGCTAACGTGACTGGAGGAGGAATTCTAGGAGTTGAAGTCCACAAGTCTTAAAGCTGTCAAGTTTGGAGACCTCTGGTTTGGAGGCATTTTGGCTTCTGAGGGAAAATATCACAACTGTTCCTTGGACATGTTAGGCAATGACACTTTCACAAGCCCCCAGATCCTACCTGTTCCATTACAGGTTCGGTAATCGTGTGTGCGTGTTCGCACACCTAGCACACACGCACTTAATGAACATACACAGCTTTCCTGACACCAGTTGAGGCCTGCAGCGCCAACCAGCTGTGTAATGACCCGGGGCGTGACACAAAAATAACCGAGTCACAAAAATAGAATAAAGTTCCTTTAATGCCTCCAACTTGGCCCCAATGTCCAATTATCCTTGGCTGGAAATCAAACTCTTAAATAAAACAGTTTATGAAGGGAGTAAATGCAGTCTGCACCCAAAGTAAAATTAATTCAAAAAAAAAAAAAAAACCCAACACAAACCACAGTGAAGGAATTACTACGGCAGGCAAGGATGATTAATTGCAGACTTCTACCAGATGTCACAGCAACCACAGTTGGGAGGAAGTCAAAACACAGATAAGCTCCAACAAGAATAATGCACACTTTGCTTCCAGCACTTTGCTTCCAGCACTTTGCAGCCCATGAAGGCGATCAGGGCCCTTTCCTCCCCCGTAGACCACACCATTCATGTTTCTCCATTATCCGCTTCTCCCTGCATGCTGCATGCTGTAGGATGAAGAGGCGATGGGCCTGGGTCTTCCTCTGAATGCCCAGCCGGCCTGTGCCCTTCCCCAGTTTCCTCCACAACCTCTGGAGCCACATTCCCACTCCCTGTTGGCTGTTCCTCCTCTCCCTCGGAGTCAGACTCCAACTGGGGCATGACAGCTGAGAGGAGAAGGAAGAGAAAAGCGCAGGGTTGGGTGGGAGGTCCGATCCTGCGCTTTTCTCTTCTTTCTCCTCTCAGCTGATAGTATGAGGCTTTTTTTTTCCCTACCGGTTTGATTGAACCGGTCCAAACCAGTAGCATAGCACCACTGCCCCAGATGTAACTGCAGGATGCGAAGATCTGACCAAGACAAATGTACCTTGCAATAAAAAAGACAATAAATTACAATTAGGTAATCATTGTTAGTCTCAAAGTGAAGATAAATTTATACACTTCCAGGTGATACAACTTTCATTGTAATTTGTCGAGAAGTAATGAGGCACCACGGTCATTAGACAAGTCCCTCCCTTGTACTACTCACCTGTGTAGAAATCTTTACTGTGGAATATCTTGAAAACTTTAGCTAACCAGCACCTTTATCACCTGTTTTTTTAATTCATCTAATAATAATATGTAAGAATTGACACGATTTTATCTCGGAGGTCGATAATTTGTAGATCAGTGATGGTGGAAGATGGAAGGATTTATATTCCTTGCAGTCCTCCGGTCGTTAGCACTCTCTCTGAGAGTCATTGAGGCCACTTGGAGGTTTATCTGTGCCCTCAGGGTCACCTGAATCAGGGTGCACATGAGTGTAAATGCACTCCTCTCAGCAGTTCCAAGAAGGTTCCCCAGCCATTTGCCCTATTCAGTTGATCCTAAAGATAGATAAACACAGATAAACCACCAAGTGGCCTCAATGACTCGCTAAAAGAATGCAAATCACCAGCTGTCTGCAAGGAATACAAATCTTTCCACCCTCCACCATTCAGGCAGAACCGAAGAAACTTCTTGGAGGAGAAGCGAAATGTCTTCAAGGAAAAACAAACAAACCAGTTGCCTTTTGAAAAAAAAACACATCTTTGGGACACAAAGCATTTAGGTAAACCTGGTTTGACACCTGTGGATGGAGTCGGTTTACCCTCATTCAGACAGAAGGTGGAACTTGCCAATGGTGAGGAGAACTGCCCAAAATTTTAATTTAGTTTAGTGTAGCTTACTTTACTTTTCTCAACCATCCAGGCCATGGTTGTCTCCAAGGTGCTTCTTCCCAAGGCTCAACTGGACTTGCTTCATTGTTTTTCCCTTGAAAACATTTCGCTTCTCATCCGAGAAGCTTCTTCAGTTCAGAACGTTTTCAAGGCAAACTCAAGAAAGTCCAGTTGTCTTTGAAAAAAAACACCAGCAAAAGCTCACTGGAAAATTGCTTTCTTCCATGTTCTCCTGGTTTCATCCTTTGGTGGGCCTGATCCATCTCTTGACGGGCTCTTGCAGCCGAGTCCAGAAGGTGGGCCTCAGAATAAGGACCTTGTTCCTTTCTTTGCAGGAGGCTGTGACCACAACCACCATCTTGGAGAACTTTCCACAGGTACGTCCTCCTTTGAAACCTTCACAGGTTGGTTAGATGTTTCTTCTTGGGAAGCAATGGATGGATGCCTCCTGAGATTGGGAGCATCAGGTCCCTGCCAGAGATGGAAAAGGGAAGGGTCTTCTTCTACTTCTTTTTTCAGCGGTGCTGTAAGTTTGATCGTCACTAAATGAACTATTATGGATTGAAGACTATCCGTAATGCCATGTTTCCCCGAGAATAAGTTCCAACCATAAGTTCATCTGAAAATAAACCCTAATGCATATAAGCTCCAAGAGATGCATTAGGGCTTATTTTGGGGGAAACACAGTACCAGATATGATGAAGAACCAGCCCCCCAGAGCCCTGGCCCTGGTCCACCAAAATCATAAATTTTGGAACTGCTTTGCAAGGGAAGGGGGAAGCCGCCATATTTCTCCAAAAATAAAAACTAGACCAGGTTTTAGTTTCGGGGAAACATGGCAGCTCCCCCGCCACTTGCAAAGCAGTTCCAAAATTTATAAGATTCTACATCTACCTGCAACCCAGTTGACCTGTTATACATTAGGTATAAGAAAGAAAAAAAGAATAGATGATAGGTTAGATAACAGAGAAGCTAAAATTTAAAATGCCCATCATCAGTGGTGGGCTGCAAATTTTTTAACAACTGGTTCTCTGGATGGGTAGGTGTTGTGGCTCCGGGCTTGGATTCAGCTCCTGTGATTGATATGAGTTCAAGTGAAGAGGTCATCGCAGAAAAATATGAGCCGGCCTGGCTTACTGATTGGACTGATAACCAGGATGAGGAGATGGACGTGACAAAGGACGACAGACCTGATGTATTAGAATTGTCAGGACCTTTGACCTCCTCTGGTTCCTTATCTGATCAACAGCCGGGAATGGCTGACAGGGAAGTTTTGAGAGAGTCTTCTAGTGGAGATGAGAACTTGGAAAATTTGTGGTTAAATGTAAGGAACAGAAGACGGTTGAGAAGGCAAACTCAGCTGGAACGAAAGAGGAGGGCGAGTCAGTAAATTAGCACATTGCCTCAATGAGTATAAAAGGACACAGCTGGGCTGGTACAATTTGCCAGGAACAAAGTGACTATTTGAGTGAGGACGTTACAGCAAGAAGCTCTGAGACTTGAGATTTATTGCCAGGACTGGTTTGCCGGACAGAGTAAAGATTTATGCTGTGGTTTCTGCCAGCCGTTATCTTGTAAGACTTCTTTCCGTTTGATTTAATTGTGAAACGGCTGCTTTCTGTTTTGTTCGTTTGAATTTCGAAGGGGAGTCATAACAGGTAGGCATGGCTGGCTGGTCATGTGACTGGGTGCACGATGTCACTCATCACACCCAGCCCTCCCCTCCCAGCCAGTCACCTCAAAGCAGAGGTAAGATTCAGCCGGTTGGGGCTAATCCCATCAGTGGTTGGCCCCGTCCACGTCCATTTTTTGATCTGTTTTTGGAGCCATTTTGGGGCTGTTTACAGACTGATTTTGGTCAGCAAAACAGCCTGAAATGCCCCCAAAACAGCCCCCAAATGGGCTGGTTTTTTTGGGGGGGTATATTCAGGCTGTTTTCAGGACATTTTTGAGCTTTTTCCAGGCCATTTTCCACCCCAAAATGGCCAAAAATGGCCTGAAAAGCAGGCGAGGATGGGGACAGCCAGTGGTCCAATTTGCCGGTTGTCCGAACCGTGCAGAATCAGAACAAAGGGTTCAGGTGAGCCCCGTCCAAACCTGCAGCATCCCACCCCTGCTCATCATCCTTACGATGAAATATCAATAAAACAACATTTGTGGTTAACACCAGAGTGCAAGGTCTTGGTACAAACTGATCCCCCCCCCCAATGCCCTCTGTGCATGCACACACAATCCTCTCCGCCCCTTTACCTGCACTGTGCCTCCCAGTTGATTTTCGGCCCATTTGAGGCCTTTTTCGGCCTGCCAGAGGCTTGAGGGGAGCCTCTGCAGCCTCTGCAGGATGAAAAATAGGCCCATTTCGAAACGTCCTGTATTTCCGGAAATACCGAAAGTGACGAAATGGGCCTATTTTTTTTGACCTGCAAAGGCTGCAGAGGCTTCCCTGAAGCCTCTGGCAGGCTGAAAAAGGCCTCAAATACGCTGAACATCAGCCAGGAGGTGCGTGCATGTGCAGTGAGGTAAGTTTGCCTGAAGCTCATATGCCCACACAAATGGCTCCCGCACCCACCCAGCCACCCAGCCACCCAGCCACACCCACGCACCCATGGACAACCCTAATTCGTATGGGGCTGGTTTTGAAGACGCTCAATTTCTCAATCTCCATCAGACTCCTTTCAATATCTTCTGCAGGTCAGCTGCCCAAGGGATTTATCTGTCGTTGTGCGGATCGTGTGTACAAGCATTAACGCTGAGATTGGGGCCTCTGGGGTCTATCTTGGTTTCAACATCCAGGCCACAATTGGATATGTCTCATCCGGGGGAGAATATGTTGCCATTCTGCATTTTGTTCTGGTAAGCAAAACACAAATGCCCAGCCAACTCAGGGAAAGTCCAGCCTTAATCCACGGCAGATTTATCTGGCTGGTAACCCAGTAGTAGCAACTACGAGAGGGATCTTGGGGTCCTAGTGGACGATCACATGTGTGAGCCAGGGGTGCGCTGCAGCTGCCAAAAGTTGGGGACCCCCTGATTTAAATTATTCAACTACATCATCTTGAGCTGTCCAAAATCTAAACGATTTAGCTGTCTGGCCATAATTGAATAATTGCTCATCCGTAGTTTAATTTTTACATAATTTAATTTTTTAGAATTTATTTATTTATTTATTTTCAAAGTTACACATCTCTATTTAAATTGTTAACAGTATTGTGTCATCGATATTACAGATACTTACATTTATTTCTATATATTAATTCTTATTCCTATGTTCTATCCACTTATACCATTTATCCCATATTACATAGTATTCTGATTCCTCCTTGCTTTTTAATTCTATTGTTAAGTTTCTCCATCTTGGCAAATTCTAATATTTTTTGTATCAACATCTCATCGGACGGTAGGTTTTCTAATTTCCAACCCTATGCAAAAACTCGCTGCTGTGTTTATATGCGAAATGATGTATTGGATTTGTTTGCTAAATTTCCCTTCAGTTATTCCCAATAAGAATAGTTCAGGTTTAAATTCTACTTGGTGTTCTGTTATTGGTTATTTAATTACTTATGATAGAACAGGAGTTGCTCTCAAAAGTTGTGGGAGCACCATCACTTGAGACCTTCAAGAAGAAATTAGACTGCCATTTGTCAGAAATGGTGTAGGGACTCCCGCTTGGGCGGGCGGTTGGACTAGATCAGCAGTCGCCAACCGGTGGGCCGCGGACTACTGGTGGGCCATGAGAAAATGTTGGTGGGCCGCAGAGAAAATACTTAATATGTTAAAAATACTTATAGATCTAAATAATTAAATAACTAACTAACTAAATAAAATAAATACCTAAATATCTAAGTAACTAACTATTTAAATAACCAAATAATTAAATAACTAAATAAGTAACTAAGCAGCTAAGTACATAAAGAACTAGATTAATTAAATACCTAAGTAATTAACTAACTAACTAACTAAGCAACTATGGACTTTGGCATTCTTGATGCTCTTTTCATTTCCATTTGCAGAGAGGGACGGTGGGTCTCCAGGCTACCATTAACTGTCCAAAGAGATTGGTCATGATCACACTGACTGTATTAAGGTAATGGATCCAAACTTGAATGGTAAGGATTGGATTGGATTATCTGGATGTTGGAGGCAAGAAGGAGGTTGAGTCAGGAAGGTGGGGGATTATAATGGTGTGCGAGAAAGACCTTGAGACACTGTTGTAGAAATGCTGTCTAAGGAAAAGAGGTGGCTTAGGAAAAGAGGTGGCTTAGGCCTCAGCTTTATAACAGGGGGAGAAAGTCAATCAGAAGAGACCCTCCCTAGTTTCTCAGGCTGTAAAGGGGACAGTGGGAGACTTGTAATTTCAGACTTGCAAGGTGTCATGGCCCTGTTGGAATCTGATTCTGAGTGGGAGGTCGAACAGCTGGCAGAGAGTGGGAGTGTGGCTCCGGTGGCTGTGGAGGAAACTGGGGAAGGGCACAGCCCGGCTGGGCATTCAGAGGAAGACCCAGACCCATCTCCTCTTCATCCTAGGGCACACAGGGAGGAATGGATAAGGGAGCAATGTGGGTTACGGGGGAGAAAAAGGCCCTGATTCCCTTCATTAGCTGCAGCTGGGAAAACAGGATATAAAGGGTGTTTGTGCACAGCACCTTGCTGGAAGCAAAGCATGAATTATCTTTGTTTGTCAAGTCTTATCTGGGTTCTGGCGTCCTCCCAACTGTGTGTGTTTTGTTATCTTTTGAAGTCTGCAATTCCTTATCCTGCCGTGTCTCCTTAATGGCTGCAGCGTGGTTTGTGTTGGTTTTTATTTATAATTTAGATGTACTTTTGGTTTGGACTGAATTTCTTCCCTTTAAAAACTGTTCTTGGGAGAGTTTTTTTTCTCCAGCCGATGATAACTGGACATTGTGGGCCAAGTTGGAGGAATTAAAGGGACTTTACCTACTTGTGTGACTTTGTTGCTTTTGTGCCTTGCCCTGAGTCATCACAGTAAGTGGGAAAGACCTTGGGAGACCGGGAAAAGAGACACAGCCAAGGGAATATGGTTGGGTAACAGTCAACAGAGCCTGCAGCTGGATAATGGGTGGAAAAAGGACCCTCAGAAGGGACCCTCGCTGGCTTCTCAGGCTGTAAAGGAGACGGTGGGAGATTTATACTTTCAGAAACTTTCAAGATTCTATTCAATGTCATTTTACAATCAAATAGAATGAACTCATCTCATCGTGTTTCCTGAGAAGGCTGACAACAGGAGAGATTTATCTACACCACCCTGAACTTCTGGAGAAAACCTGGGTCGCATAGCTAGATAATAGATAATAAATTAGGCAGGGCACCGGCTGCAACTATTCTCTGGGAAAGGATGGGAGCTGGCTTAAGATTGGAGGGGGCGTGTGTGCCTGGAGATGATGCAGTTTACATCTTGGGTCATGATGGCTTGTTTCTCCACAGTGAGTTCAGCGTGGTGGGTTCCTGTAAAACGAGGCCGTGCGTCCTTGATGTGAGTATGCGGCAAGGAGTAGAGGAGGACAGAGGGAAGGAGGCCTTGAGACCCGATTTTATTTATTTATTTATTTTTTAAAAAAACAAATTTCATTAATTTTACAATTAAAAACAAATCAACCACACGTACGCAAATAGAAGAGCAAAAAAGAAAGGAAAAAGAAAAAGAAAAAAGAAAGGAGAAAGAAGAGAGAAAAAAAGGAACACTTAAAAACATTCTCATTTTCGACAGTTTGTAAGATCTCTTCTCTTCTCGATTTATGCCATATACGCACACCTCATCCAGGTATAAGTTTATATATCACTCATATAAATTTGTCCTATTCTTTTTTTTACCTTATGATATAAGATCTGTCTTTGGTCTAACCATTTACACCAGCAGTTCCAATTGTTATAATATATTGAAAAATCTTTATTTTTTAAGGCTAGAGTTAGTTTATCCATTTCTGCACAATCTGAGATTTTTTTTGGGATGATCATCTGTTCCGTAGGTAAAATCAGAGACCTGATTTTAAATGACAATAAAAACCGGTTCCTCTCTCCCTAAACCTATGGCACGCATACCAGCCGTTGCCTGTTGCTCTTCTGGGTGACAGCACGTGCATTGCACACCAACCAGCTGGTGTTTGCATGCGCAGGAGTGCCAGAAACCGGGAAGAGCAGCTCTCTGGTGCGCATATGCGAGTCGGGAAGCTGAGCTTCTGCTTTTTGGTACATGCATGCACGCCAGCCAGCTAGTCTCCATGTGCGCATGTGCGCCAGAAACTGGAAGAAACCAGGTTTCTGGTGCACATGCGCCGGGAAGCTGCCCTTCTGGTTTCCAGTGCTCCCCTGTGTGCATGCATGCTCCTGTTTCGGGACTCGGTACTGAAAAGATTTGCCAACACTGCCCAGAGAATCAAAGCTATCGGTTCAGCTGAGATTCTGTGGAGATTCTCCATTCTCCAGATCAGGGTTGTCCCAAAAGGTGCTTTTTCCAACAGGCAACTGGACTTTCTTGTTTCTTCTTCTGAAGACGTTTCGCTTCTAATTCAAGAAACTTTTTCAGTTCTTCCTGGATGGTGGGGAAGGAAAGGATTTATATTCCTTGCAGATAAAGCTGGTCATTTGCATCCTTTTAGAGGGTCGTTGAGGCCGCTTGGAGGATTATCTGTGTCCTCAACGTCACCTGACTGGTGCAAATGGTTCTCTTCTAGTTGCCATTTTTCCCTCTGGAAATCCGTTCCGACTCCCACACTATTCCAAGGGTGTCCACCCCAAATTTTTACAAAGCTAAAAGTCTGTAGAGATTCTCAGCCCTCCAGGTCATGGTCAAAAGGTGCTTTTTCAGGAGGCAACTGGACTTTTCTGGTTTTTTTTTTTCCTTTGATGATGTTTGGATGATTGAATTAGAAAATGGTTGGAGGAAATAACCAAAGAACAAATTGAATACAAACCAGAGTTCTTCCTACTAGGGATCTCTGATAAACATTTACCTAAAAAGATGAAATATATAACAATTCATATTCTAACTGCGGCCAGATTAGCATTTGCCCAGTGCTGGAAATCATCCTATTTACCTACAGATCAAATGGTCATCCAGAAAATATGTGACTGTGCAGAAATGGACAATTTAACCATAGCACTTAAAAATAAAGAGTCTTCAGCATTTGATAATAATTGGAATGCGTGGTATAATTGGTTATATCAGAGATAAACTGTTCAATGAATACTGGGTAATTTAAGCATAAATAGTGATAAGATGTGTATATTTAAAGTAAGGTAGGAGAATTGGATCTTGCAGACTGTCAAAAAGGATATCTGACTGTTTTTAATGTATTTTCTTTTTTCTTCCGTTTCTTTGTTTTCTTCTTTCTTTTATACCTCTTTTTCTCCTTTTTCGGTTCGCAAGACCGAGCGTTTTTTTTTTCTCTTTCCCTTTTTTCTTTTTCCTTTTTCTCCCCCTGTTGTAGATGTGATGTTGTTATGTTTTTAATTGTAAATTCAATAAAATTTATTCAAAAAAAAAAAAAAAAGAAACAGGACATTAACAGAGACACTCAAGATCATGTGAAGTGTTAATGCTTGTTTTATAATGCCTTGGTTAGAGCACCCTTGGAATAATGCATCCAGTTTTTGGCGCCACAATATATAAAAAAAGAAAGATGTTGAGACTCTGGAAAGAGGGCAGAGAAGAGCAACCAAGATGATATATATAAAGAATGGTTGCAGGGATTGGGTATGTCTTGTTTTGTGAAATCAAGGACTAGAGGTGACGTGATAGCAGTCTTCCGATATTTGAGGGGCTGTCCCGAAGAAGAGGAAGGGGTCCACCTATTCTCCAAAACAGCTGAAGGCAGGACGAGAAGCAATGGATGGAAACTAAGTGAGGAGAGGAAAAAAAAAACTGGAATGAAGGAGAAATTTCCTAACAGGGAGAGCAATTCACAGCTTGCCACTAGAAGTAGCGAGTGCTCCAACACTGGAGATTTTAAAGAAGAGACTGGACAGCCATTTGTCTGGAATGGTGTAGAGTCTATTGCTTGCGCAGGGGGCTGGACTAGAAGACCTCTAAGGTCCCTTCCCACTCTAGTTATTCTTTGTCTTCTTCCTTTTGCAGAATGCGGTGGCAGAAAGAGTCTTCCAGCTGAGAAAATGGTGTACAGATATATTGAGTGGTGGGTATCACTGGTGGCGATCTTTTGCTCCAACCGCTGGTCGAATTATTCTGGCAGTCATCAACTTAACTTCATTTGGTTCGTTTAGTGACCGTTCAAAGTTGCAACATCACTGAAAAAAAAAAGAGACCGATGGCCGTTTTTCACACTTATGACTGTTGCAGCCTTCCTTACGGTTACGTGATTTATATTGGGAAGCTCGGACAGTTGATTCGCCTTTATGACCGTTGGCGTGTCCAGGAGTTCACACGATTTCCCCTTTTGGTGACGTTCTGAGAAGCGAAATGGACAGAGAAAGCCTGGATGCCCTTAACAAGCATCTGATTCATTTAATAGCGCCAGCAATTCACTTCACAACAGTGGCGAGAAAAGGCGTAAAATGGGGATATGCTCCCTTAGCCGATTTCTCATGTCACCATGTCAATTTCAGACTCGGTTGTCGCTGTAAGTTGAGGACTGCCTGTATTCTCTGAAGGAAGGTGGGATCGTTAATCCTGGATTTGGTTGGTCACACTGATACCTGCCCAGGTAGATTGATCCCTGTGAAGTTTCCCCCTTCCTGTTTTCTGGAGGAAGACATGGCGTACTTCGGGGACCATCATCGTAGACCCTCTAGCCCAGGGCTCTCCAATCTTGGCAACTTTAAGACTTGTGGACTCCTATCTCCCTCCCTTCCTCCCTCCCTCCCTTCTGTCAGGATTCCAGCAATCGCCCTAATGAAATCATGATTCTCGAGCCAAACTTCAAAAACTTCAAAGGATCCACTAGAGGTGACATGCTGGCCCTGCCCTGTGTGAAGCCAACTCTGGCCTACCTCATTTCCAGTCCCCTGGGACTCTGTTTCCCCGCCTCCCTCCTGGGTGTCTCATCAACCAGATTCTCCCATTGAGCACCTTCACGGGCTGGGTGTCATCAATCACATTCTCCAATTACGTTCTGGGTGTCATCA
>NW_020769521.1:231085-242710 GCF_900518735.1 Pseudonaja textilis | reverse complement strand
GAAAGAAAGAAAGAAAGAAAGAAAGAAAGAAAGAAAGAAAGAAAGAATCCTTTTATTGGCCAAGTGTGATTGGACTCACAAGGAATTTGTCTTGGTGCAAATGCTCTCAGTGTACATAAAAGAAAAGATCCATTCGTCAAGAGTCAAGAATCATAACGTACAACACTGAATGATAGTCATAGGGTACAATCCGCAATCAAATCATACTAGGAAACAGTCAATATAAATCATAAGGATACAAGCGACAAAGTTACAGTCATGCAGTCACAAGTGGGAGGGGATGGGCGATAAGGAGTGATGAGAAGATTAACAGTGATAGTAGTCCAGACTTTATAAATAGTTGGAGAGTGTTGAGGGAATTATTTGTTTAGCAGAGTGATGGCATCTGGGGGAAAAACCATCCTTGTGTCTATTGTTCTGGTGTGCAGGGCTCTATAGCCTCGTTTTGAGGGTGGGAGTTGAAGCAGTTTATGTCCGGGATGTGAGGGGTCTGTAGATATTTTCACAGCCCACTTTTGGACTCATGCAATATACAGGTCCTTCGTGGAAGGCAGGTTGGTAGCAAGGAGGAGAAGTAAAATCAGGTGAAATATTACCACTGCTTTATAAAGCCTGAGTAAGGCCACACCTGGAATCCTCCATCCATTTTGGTTGCCATATCACAAAAAAAGGGATTGAGACTTTGGGAAAAAGTGCAGAGAAAAGCAACCAAGAGGCTTAAAAGCCCAGAGACAAAAACGTACGAAGAAGGGATTGCAGAGTTTGGGCCTGGCCGGTCTAGAGAAAAGAAGGACTAGGGGACAGTGGTGGGATTCAAAGATGTTTTTTTTTTTTTTACCACCGGTTCGGTGGGCGTGGCTTGGTGGGAGCGCTTTGTGTGCGTGCACACACTTTGTGTGCATGCGTGCACCAAACATGCACTCTGCACAGGCTCAGAGGCATTCCAACTCACCTCCTGCCGCGCAAAGCAGCCACATTTCAAAAGCAGAGAATCAAGGTGAGTATAGGATCCCGGGGAGGCAGGTGGGCCCAACAACAGAGAACTGATTCGATCTCTGAGGCTCATTGGCGCTACCGGCTCAGCCGAACCGTGGCGAATACCACCACTGCTGGGGGACGACGGGACATGATAGTGGTATTCTACTATTTGAAGGGCTACCGCAAAGAAGAAGACGGAATCGAACTATTCTCCAAAGTGCCTGAAGGCAGAACAAGAAGCAAAGGATGAAAACGATTTATTTATTTATATTATTTTGTCAAGCGATTATAAGATAACAGGTATAAGTATAAATATAGTTATGAATACATGAAATGGGTACGTATAAGAAAAAGAAACAATAGGACAGGGACGGTAGGCACGTTGGTGCGCTTATGCACGCTCCCTACAGACCTCTTAGGAAAGGGGTGAGGTCAACAGTAGAGAGTCTAAGGTTAAAGTTTTTGGGGTTTGGGGAAGAAACCACAGAGTCAGGTCGAGGATTCCAGACATTGACCACTCTGTGGCTGAAGTCGTATTTCCTGCAGTCAAGTTTGGTGCGATTAACCTTGAGTTTGTATCTATTGTTTACTCTTGTGTTGTTGTGGTTGAAGCTGAAGTATTCATTGACAGGTAGGACATTGCAATGTATGATTTTATATACTATAGATCGGACCGGAGGCGGCGTAGTTGTAGGTTTTCTAGGTCTAGAATTTCAAGTCAAACTATTCTCCAAAGCAGGACAAGGCAGGACGAGAAGCAAAGGATGAAAACTAATGAAGGAGAGAAGCCACTTAGAAATAAGGAGAAATACTCCAATAGGGAGAATACACTAATTCATCTGTGGAACAGGTTGCCTCCAGAAGTTGTGGCACAGCTGGCTGGGGGGATTTGGGGAGTTGAAGTCCACATATCATAATATTGCTGGGGTCAAGAAACCTCGCCATAAACCCTGAGCAGAAATGACCCAGAGAAACGATTGCTTTGCTTTTCGATTCTCCTGTGAACACTACTCCGTCTTACGACCAGTAGGGTGCACTAACACCCAAGAGAAGCTGGCGTTGCCACTCGCTTAACCAGAAAAACTCATCTCTTTTGACGGCCGTGCCAAACTCTGCAAGTCCGCTGGCTGCCAGAATGAGCTGAAATCACCACTTTTCTTTAAAATGAGATGGTCCATGACTGCAATGCGAGGGTAGAAAAAAAAAAGAGATTTTTAGCGCACCGAGAAGAATTGAACTCATCCCCAGTTGGAGGGAGGCTCTTCCAACTGCATCCAATTCATAACAGCTCGAGTTCCTTTGTAAATAAAAATTAGTTGGAATGAACAGCCCCAAATGTTTTGGGAGGGTGTGTTCCCTGTAATCTCTCATCAGAAGACCTGGTAATCCTGTATTTCTAGAAGTTTGTTAGATACGACGTAGTTTTCTTTTTTGCCTTCATCAGCTGCCGAATCAGCTCATTGGGCCAGAACTCTAAAGTGTCACTTTGAGATTGTGCCACCGCCAAAAAACTGCACCCTAAAACAAAGGCGCAGAGGTTAAGTTTTGCTTCATCTAGGGAAATATTGTAATTTCACCTTAGTGCATAGCACGGATGAGGTTGCCTGCTTTGATAATGAAATGTCTGCAAGACATCTGCCACGTCAACAAAGTCAGAGGGCTTCAAGGACCCTACAGTTGTCCTCCTCCTCCTCCTCCTCCTCCTCCTCCTCCCCCTCCTCCTCCTCCTCCTCCTCCTCCTCCTCCTCCTCCTCCTCCTCCTCCATAAACCCCAGATCCTTCTGACACTGATGATGTTACCTACTTGGGTCTTGAAACATTGACAAGAAAACTGCCAAGTTCAGAGAGCTCCAAGGACCCCACAATCACCTTCTCCTTCTCCCTTTCCTTCTCCTCCTTCCCCTTTCCTCCCCCCCTCCCCTCCTCCCCCCTCCTCTCTGCAAGCCCCACTCCGTTCTAGCAGTGCTACCAGTTATCTGTCACCTAGTTGGGTCATGAAATGTCTGCAGAAAATCCCAAGGTCGAGAATGCCAAGGACCCCACACTTCTCCGCAAACCTCATTCACTCCCAGGTCTGATGATGTTACCCCTCTGGGTGATGAAACGTCTGCAAGAAAACCCCCAAGCTCAGAGAGCACCGAGGACTCCACAGTCTTCCTCTATCTCCTCCTCCTCCCCCTTTTCCTCCTCCTCCTCTTCCCTCCTCCTCCTCCTCTTCCTCCTCTTCCCTCCTCCTCCTCCAACCGCCCTCCCTTCTAGCACTGATGCTGTTACCTAGTTGGGTCATGAAACGCCTGCAAGAAAACCCCCAAGCTCAGGGAACACCAAGCTTGGCCCCTCATTTCAACCCAGAGCTACAATTCAACTATTCTACTGGTGCACCAGTATATTTTGAAGCGTCTGGTCAGGCCGATGTTGAAGCTTAAACACGGTGGCTGGGGTTTTCCCCCCCCCTTCCCTGCTTGGGAAACGCATTAGTAGGTTCCAAGGGCTTCAAAGTCAAGAATATTTCATTTCCCCACTTGAGTGGATCGGCGTGTCCTTCTCGTTTGCTGGCGAAGCAAATCCTGACATGACGCCCGAGTCACTTGCGGCTGGCTGTCACAATTGATCAGTTCTTGTGGACCGAGCCTCCCGTGGAGTCAAAAAACATCGTCCGTGGGCTCAGATGGTTCCATCAGGAACTGTCTCTCTCTTCACAAACCAATTTATTAGCCTCCGCGCCGAGTAAATGGGATTTGGTTCGTCGGCATTAATATGTCATTGGACAAATTCATTCTCTCCTGCTTTTAAGTTCCTTTTCTGACAGCCCGCCGAGAACCGCAAGGAAGGCTTTTGCCGTGCCCTGGCAGGGATTCACACACAAGATATCCCTTCCCTCTGCCAGCGAATTCATATTTTTGATCTAAAACATTAGGGAAATGTGGAAATGTTATGAACAGATGACACGTTCTATCCAAGCAGGGAGGTAGTTTAAGGAGGGAGAACTGCTCTTGAAGTCATTCGAGTAAAATAACTTCCTGGATTCTTTTCTATGATCGGTGTTGGGTTTTTAGTAAACATAGGGGTTGACCCTGGGAGTAGGGTTGCCGCAAATAATCCAGGTGTAGCATCAAGGATTTGCCAACTCAGACAAAGAAACAATTAACAGCAGCCTAATGAAAGCACAACCAAGAAGAAGGCAACTGATACGGAAAGGGCAAGCCACTAGTATATGAAAAGACAGCCGATCCCATTGCCTACTAGCAGTGATGATGTTACATAGTTGGGTCATGTAACGTCTGTAAGAAACCCACCGAGCTCAGAGAGCAACAAGGACCCCACAGTCCTCAAAACCAGCCGGCTCGGGGCGCTCCAGCGGCGAGCCCAGACGGAAACCGCGCACGATCGCGGATTTCTGTCTGTCGCCGAAGCCCTTCAAACCGGAAGTTTTCCAAGGACCCCACAGTCCTCCTCTCCCCTCCTCCTCCCTTTCATCTTCCTCCTCCTCACCCAACTCCCTTCCAGCACTGACGATGTTACATTGTTGGGTAATGAAATGCCTGCCAGAAAATAACACAGCACAGAGACCACCAAGGTCCCCTCAGTTCACCTCCTCCTCCTCCTCCTCCTCCCCCTCCTCCTCCTCCTCCATTTCACAAACCCCACTCCCTTCTAGCACTGATGATGTTCCCTAGATGAGTCGTGAAATGTCTACAAGGAAACCGCCCAGCTCAGAGTGCGCGGAAGGGCCCACAATCGAACGGCCTTCTCGACTTCCTCCCTGACTTCCTCCTCCCTTAACGGATTAAATCGGTGTTTATTTATGGACTTACCACACTCTTGACTCTTATCACTTACGCCGTCTTGAATTCTTATTGCATTTCCTTCTAGCGGCTAATCCCCTTTGGTGATTGGCAGTTGCTCTTTCATTTATTTTTATTTTTTGGGGGGGTGGAAAGCTCTCTTTCTTTTTTGTCTAAGGGAAGCAGGGACGAGAAGTGGAATAAAAGAGTCAGAGAACAGGTTAGGCCAGTTTTTTTGCACGCTGTCAAAGCCAATGTTGAGCATACAAACAGCTCAGGGCTAAAATGGGCGGGTATAATTCAATCCCGGAGACAGCTGCACTTTAGGTAGAAGGGGAAGAAAAAAAAATCAGAGATGGGTGTAATTTGAAAAGACAACCCCAGTGGGAAAAAAATAGCCTGGAAGGAAGAGAGGAAGGGAGGGGGTTGGCAGTCAAACATCTCAGAAGTCACTCTGTCTTGTCTTTGGCCTTGGGTTGCTTGATGGGGGTGAGGTGGGGGAAAACAGGTCTAAATTTAACCCTGGGAAGACCAGGTCACGGTGGATACAGGAATTATTGGTTTGTGAAGGTTCTCCATCCTCGTTTCTGGATGAGATGTAGAACACCAGATAACAGATAGTCAGAGTTGGAAGGGACCTTGGAGGTCATCTAGTCCAATCCCCAATCCAAGCAGGAGACCCTACACCGTTTCTGACAGACGGGAGTCCAATCCCTTCTTGAAAGCCTCCAGGGATGAAGCTCCCACAACTTCCAAAGTCAACTTCTGTTCCATGGGTTGATTGTTCTCCCTGTCAGAAAGTTTCTCCTTGTTTCCAGGTTGAATCTCTCCTGGATCAGTTTCCATCCATTGTTCCTTGTCTGGCCTTCGGGGGCTTTGGAGAATAGCTTGACCCCCTTCCTCCTCTCTGGGGCAGCCCCTCAAATATTGGAAGACGGCTATCCCGTCTCCCCTGGTCCTTCTCTTCCCTAGACTAGCCAGGCCCAGTTCCTGCAACCGTTCATCATAGTTTTAGTCTCCAGTCCCCTCATCATCCTGGTTGTTCTTCTCTGCACTTTTTCTAGAATCTCAGCAACTTTTTTATAATGTGGTGGCCAAAACTGGATGCAGTACTCTAGGTGTGGCCTTACTAAGGCTTCATAGAGTGGTATTAGTACCTCCCGTGATCTCGATTGTATCCCTCTGTTAATGCAACTGAGGATTGCATTGGCTTTTTGGGCTGCTGCTGCACACGGCTGGCTCCTATTTAGCTGGTTGTCCACTAAGACTCCACTAAGATCCCCCTCCCAGTTCCTGCTATTGACCCTGGTTTCACCCAATCTATATGGGTACTTTGGGTTTTTCTTGCCTAAGTGTTAAGACGTTACTTTTCTCTACATTGAATTTCATTTTGTTAGATACCACTTAAAGATGAGCCAGTGTTGTGCTGCAGCTGCCATAAAAGCCAATGCAATCCTAGGCTGCATTAATACAGGGCTAGAATCAAGACCACTTGAAGTGTTAATAACAGGGGTGGGCTTCAAATTTTTTTAAGCAAAGGGTTCTCTGCTGGGTGGGCATGGCCTGCACAATGGTGGGTGGGGGGCATTTTTACCCTCCCCGGGCCCTGGAGGCTTTCCTTGAGCCCTCGGGAGCGCAAAAATGGGTTCCTTGGGCTCCGGAGGGTCTCTGGAAGCAAAAACGGACCCATTTCCAGTCTTCTGGAACCTTCTGGAAGGCCTCTTTTTTTGGCCTCCATGAGCCTCCATGCAGGCTCTGTGCTTACCTGGCATCCAAAATTGGCCACGTCAGGACTCCTGGAGGGGTGGGGCGGTGTAGGCAGGGCCAGCTATGGGTGAGATTTACTAGTTTGCTGAACTGGCCATAACATTAGCTACTGGTTCGCCCGAACGAGGGTGAACCAGTAGCAGCCCAACCCTGGTTAATACCGCTTTATAATGACAGTTTATAAGGCCACCCTTGGAATCCTGCATCCAGTTTTGGTCGCCACGATGTAAAAATGATCTAGAAATTCTAGAAAAAGTGCAGAGAAGAGCAACCAGGATGATGAGGGGGCTGGAGGCTCAAACATAGGATGAACGGTTGCAGGAACTGGGACTGGCTAGTCAAGGGAAGAGAAGGACCAGGGGAGACAGGAGAGCATCTTCCAATATTTGAGGGGCTGCCCCAAAGAAGAAGAGGGGGTCCATCTGTTCTCCAAAGCACCAGAAGGCAAGACAAGAAATGATGGATGGAAACTCATCAAGGAGAGAAGCAACCTGGGACTAGAATAGAATAGAATAGAAATTAGAATAGAATAGGAATAGAATAGAATAGAATAGAATAGAATAGAATAGAAATTAGAATAGAATAGAAATTAGAATAGAATAGAATAGAATATTGGAATGAAGAATAGAATAGAATAGAATAGAATAGAATAGAATAGAAATAGGAATAGGAATAGGAATAGGAATAGAATAGAATAGAATAGAATAGAATAGAATTCTTTATTGGCCAAGTGTGGTTGGACACACAAGGAATTTGTCTTGGTGCAAATGCTCTCAGTGTACATAAAAGAAAAGAGACATTCGTCAAGAGTTAAGAATCATCAGGTACAACACTTAATAATAGTCAGAGGGTACAATAAGCAATCAAATTATACCAGGAAATAGTCAGTATAAATCATAAGGATACAAGCGACAAAGTTACAGTCATACAGTCACAAGTGGGAGGGGATGGGTGATAAGGAATGATGAGAAGATTAACAGTGATAGTAGTGCAGACTTTGTCAATAGTTGAACAGTGTGGAGGGAATTATGTGTTTAGCAGAGTGAGGGCATTCGGGAAAAAACTCCCCTTGTGTCTAGTTGTTCTGGTGTGCAGGGCTCTATAGCGTCGTTTTGAGGGTAGGAGTTGAAACAGTTTATGTCCGGGATGTGAGGGGTCTGTAGATATTTTCACAGCCCTCTTTTTGACTCCTGTAGGTCCTCAACTAAAGGCAGATTGGTAGTAATTGTTTTTTTTCTGAATAGAATAGAATTTTACTGTCACCTTGAATGTACACTAATCGGTATACATTAAAAATGAAATTTTGTTGCATGCAGCTCTCAATGGGTTGCCACCTCCAATTTTACACTCCATAAACACAACAAGATTAAATAAATAAAGAAGCACAAACTTATGTAGGTGCCCACATATATGATACGACACAGAGAAACAACACCTTTTAGTTATACATGTTTATGGCAAGAAAGAAAAAAAGAACAGATCTCGTGAGTTTACCAGACGGATGGCCCAGGGAACAAAGCTGTTACAGCATCTGGTTGTCCTGCTAACTTTGGGATGGAATCCAGATCACCTGAAGTTTTGGTTGGCACAATATATATATATATATTTTAAAAAAGAGCCACCTATCAGAAAAGAATCAAGCTCAGAGAGCATTAAGGATGACTAAATCAGCCTGGATATTGAAATTTTCTTCCAAGCGAAGAGATATTTCTTATCTATGTGCCTGTCAATTCCACGTTTCAATGGACTCTCGCTCCATCTAGTTATGAAACCGGTTTAAGAGAACCAAGAAGCAGGAAGGTCTCAGGTGAGCACCAAGACATGGAGCCAACGAATGCAAGAATTTAACATTCATGCTTGCGTTGTTAGCATTCCACAACGTTCACAACTGAATTCTGGCAGTGAGCTTTAAGGGACCTCACCAAGGAACCATAATTCAGTGTCTGCCCTCCTGGAGATGTTATTGAGTAAGAGTAAGACCTTTTCCAAAACAGGCCAAACCAGATTCCTGCCATGTTGGAGGTTGAGATCTATCTGTTTTTGGTTGGGAGAAGAAGATTGAAGGAGAGATTAACTCTGTTGGAGACCTGTTGGACAAAGCCAAGAGGGCAATCCTGTTTGGCGAAGCTGCATCCAATACTCAAATACAGCTCATCTGTCTGGAATCTGCACTGTATATCGGACATCAATACCATCGAGTGAGCCCAGAAGTATTAGAAGTATTTCACGAGAAGAGTCCTCCACTCCTCTGCTTGCAACGGAATATCCTACACCACCAGGCTTGAAATTTTGGGCTTGGATGACCTTGAACTATGCTGCCTACAGTTGGACTTAAGTGTAGCACACAAAATTATATCTATTACAATGTCCTTCCCGTCAATGACTACTTCAGCTTCAACCGCAGCAATACAAGAGCACAACACAGCAGATACAAACTCAGTGTAAACTGCTCCAAACTCGATTGCAGAAACTACGACTTCAGCCACAGAATGGTCAATGCCTGGAATGCGCTACCTGATTCTGTAGTTATATCCTCTAACATCCTCACTCCTTTAGCCTCAAACTATCCTCTATTGACCTCACCCCATTCCTAAGAGGTCTGTAAGGGGCCTGCATACGAGCACCAAGGTGTCCTATTGTCCCCATTTATTCGTTCCTATTTCCTGAATTCTTACTCATGTTTATACTTATGCTTGTTATCTTGTAAGCGATTGATAAATCAAGCAAACAAACAAATAAATATATAAAATAAGAATGGAACAGCGAGTCATCCTACCATAAAACTCTTCCATGGATCTCTTGCTCAAGTTTTGAGAGCTAGGCAAAAGTTTCCCCTACCTCTCTTCTGAATTTTTTTAAATATATATTTTATTAATACATTTTAATACATTTTATTTTGATATCACAGAAAAAAATTCCGCATCAATCTGAACAGCATGTTGTCTGGGCACAATTAGTTTTTAAGTAGAACTACAATATTAACCAACATTAAGCGTAATAATAAGCGTAATAAACATCTCAGTAATAATCGCAAAAGAGTAATCGAATTAGTTTATCCATCTTACAAAACTTTTAGTACAAAAGTTTTTTTATTCCCTTTTACATTTTATTAGATTCTAATCTCTGATTCTATAAGTTAATCATTGATTAAGCAAGTCCCATGTCAAGAAATATTTCTTTTCTTGTAAATGTTAATCTATCCATCTCAGCACATTCTAATATTTTTTTTTATAACACTTTCATCTCTAGGGATCTTTTCATTTTTCTATTGTTGCGCGAACACAATTCTTGCTGCCATTAATACATGTACAATTAAATATGTTTTTCCTTTGTCATATTGTTCTGGTAATATACCCCACAAGAATATCTCTGGTTTCAAATCTATATGTCATTTTATCATTTTTTTTCTAACCAAGTATGTATTTTAGTCCAATATTTTTTTTGCCTTTGAGCATGTCCACCATACGGTAGTATGAACCTGATATCTGATGACACTTCCAACGTTTCCTCTCTTCTGAATTTTAGATTAGATTTGATTTGATTTAACAGAGTGGGAAGGGACCTTATAGGTCATCTAGTCCAACCCCCTGCCCAAGCAGGAGACTCTACACCATTTCTGACAGAGGGCAGTCCAGTCTCTTCTTGAAAGCTTCCAGGGATGAAGCTCCCACAACTTCATATATTTATAATGGTTGCAAACTAATCAAAGGAGTAGAAGCAACCTGGAATTTCCAGGGCATGCGCGTGTGCGCTCCTGTTTCGGTGCTGAAAAGTTTAGCCACCACTGGTATAGGGTTGAACTAGAAGGCCTCCAAAGTCCCTGGACCTTCTGTTTATTCTGTTATTGTGCAAATGGCAACAGTTGGACATGGAGGACTGTGAGGTGCTTGGTGCTGTCTGAGCCTGGCTGCTTTCTTGCAGAGGTTCAACTGAGGAACATCTCCAGTTCTAGAAGGATGGGTGGAATCTAGTTGGGTCAGGAAAGGCTTAGAAGAAGACAACCAAGCCTCAAAGAGCACCAAGGACACCCCCATATATGCTGCCGGGTTCACACATGCTGTAAGTTAAGGCAGGCATTATCAGGTGAGCTGGACTAGAAGACCTCCAACCGGTTACTCTGAGATCCAACAGGTTGAAGCACAGGTAAAGCTGGCAGGATGGGATGGTCTGGATAAGCGATGTCCACAGTGGTGATAAACTCTGGGTATCCACCTTTAGGGTTGACGTCAAGAGTTGCGGGAAGAAAGGGTTAGTCGATAAAAGGCTCATTCTTGGGTTATCTTCTGAAGTGATTTCATTCCCTGCTTCCCTCAATAGTTCATAAAACCCATGGGAGATCAGACGGTTGCATAAGTTTTCCTCATTCTTGGATAGCTGTTCAGCATATAAAGATGGCCAACTCTGGGCTGCTTAAGGGAGAAACGGAAGGACAAGGAGGAAGTTCCGAGGGTCCATCAACACAGTCATTAGACATTATTCCTCAGGACAATTTTCCATCTCTGGTAGGTCTTAATACATTCATGGGTGAGACTGAAGGCTTGGAATGCATTTTGACAAATTAGGATGTTCCTTAACTTCCAGAAAGCTAAGCCAGCATTCTGTTGCGTGAGGATTTAGGTTCCTGGGCATAAAGGGACTCCTCTCCTTTTCCTTTTTTCTGTTCCTTTTCCTTCCCCTTCTCTTTTTCTCCTTCTCCTCCTTCTCCTCCTCTTCTTCCCCCTTTCTTTCTCTGCACCTGTTATCTAGCCGTTTGTACAACAAGTCCCATGTTGTGTAATACTCTCTTTCCCCTTCATCTTTGACTTCCATTGTTAACCGATCTAATTCGGCCCATTCTAATATTTTCTTTATTTTCTTTCCGTCTGGAGGTGTACTTCCGTTTTTATAATTTTGTGCATACGTAATTCTAGCTGCTGTTATTACATGTAACATTAAGTATATGGTTCTTTTATTGTATTAGAATAGAATAGAATAGAATAGAATAGAATAGAATAGAATAGAATAGAATAGAATAGAATAGAATAGAACAGAATAGAAATCTTAATTGACCAAGTGTGATTGGACACACAAGGAATTTGTCTTTGGTGCAAATGCT
>NW_020769521.1:193885-211639 GCF_900518735.1 Pseudonaja textilis | reverse complement strand
TAGGGTACAATAAGAATAGAAATGAATAGAATAAAATAGAAATTAGATTAGATTAGATTAGATTAGATTAGATTAGATTAGAATAGAATAGAATAGAATAGAATAGAATAGAATTCTTTATTGGCCAAGTGTGGTTGGACACACAAGGAATTTGTCTTTAGTGCACATGCTCGCAGTGTACATAAAAAGAAAAGATACATTCGTCAAGAATCATCAGGTGCAACATTTAATGATAGTCACAGGGTAATAAATCTATCTATCTATCTATCTATCTGTCTGTCTGTCTGTCTGTCTGTCTGTCTGTCTGTCCGTCCGTCCGTCTGTCTGTCTGTCTATCTATCTATCTATCTATCTATCTATCTATCTTAGAAAAGATGTTCTGTTTGGTTGTGATAAGGATACGCCCAGAAAGAAAGAAATGTTCAGTGTTGTCTCCAAAACACTGTCAAAACTTCCAGGCATCCATGAGAGGTGATCAAAGGAGCACCTGGGGTTTGTTTTTAGTGCAGGTTGCCCCATGAAATCCCAGCTGGGTTTCTATCACCGTGTCCTGGCTGCCATGTTGGTTTTTTTTTTCTTTTAATGGATCCCATCCTTCAGCTTCCTTTCTTTTTCCCTTGTTCAGCACGGTCTTCTCCTGTGTATCTGAACCAGAGGACCACATCCTACGCAGCAGCAGCAGCAGCAGCAGCGGGTCTTCTTCAGAGCAAGAAGGAGATAGCCGGACCAGCAGGGATGAACACCTGATGGGCTTCCTTGTTTGGTGCTGCTGACTCGAGCCCAGCTGTTCTCTTATTCATGCAATTCTTCTAATAAAGAATTTGGTTTCCCAGGGCAACCTGAATGGTCCTCTTTTTTTTTTTTTTTAAAGAGAGAATAGAACCGGGCACTGGAGGTGGTATTTAAAGCCTCACCTCTGGTTGGTGATTTGATTAAAAAGTATTTTGTGGGGTTCAAGTTTTTTCCCGACTTGAAATGTCTCAAAGTCTTCTAATATGTGTTTTTTGCTCCTCTGAAAATGTTTCACTTCTCATCCAAGAAGCAGCTCCTCCTCCTCCTCCTCCTCCTCCTCCTCCTCCTCCTCCTGAATTGAAAAAGCTTCTTGGATGAGAAGTGAAACATTTTAAAACAAAAAGACCAAGGAAGTCCACTTGTCTTTGAGAAAAAAGCACCTTTGGTCACTAAACGAACCCACCAGGATATCCTAAAAGTCTAATATTTGGACCACACAAAGGCCTTCCCCTCTATCCAATGGAGAAGTCAACTTGGTAAGAAGATACTTGAAGACCTTCAAGTCTTCAGATACCTAAATAAATAGTGATCTCCTCTACTGAAATTTCCTCCACATTCTCTATAAATATCCATTGTCCTGCAATCTGCCACAGCTGATTAACAGGCAGATTAACACCATGAAGTGACTCAACTTCACTGTGAAGAAGATATTCCAGATTTGGTTGCTGGGTGAAGTTTCCCCGAGAACTTAATAAGTCACGCTAATGAGTTGTCTTCATGACACGTCAGTCAAGGTTGGTCAAGGGAGAGGGAAGAAAGGAGAAGGTGTCACCTAACATGGAGGTAAATATTATTTGTTGGCTTAGCGGGAAGTTTGGGTCATCTTCTAAGTTCACAACTTCTCAGCAAGGACTTGTGGTTTGGAAGAGAATTAACATTCAAGAAGGCATGAAATGACCAGGTCTCCTTTCTTCCTTTCTCAGGTGATCCATTCTCAAGAGGAAGGTTTTATTTCAAGGAAGGATGTTATTTTATATTTTGTTCTCGATTGATGTAGAAATATAATATCAGTTTTTGTTGGTCACATGGCGGTTTGGGAGCTGGCCAGAGTTAGGGCGGCCTTATAAATCTTTTAAATAAATAACGTAAGCAACCTAGACGTAAGGAGAAATTTAAGGAGGAACTTCCTAAGAATAAGAACAATTAACCGGTGGAACGACTTGCTTTTGGATGTTGTGGGTGGTTCATCAGTGAAGGTTTTTAAAGAAGAGATGAGACAGTCACTTGTCTGAAATGGTACCCATTTTCCTGCTTGAGAAAGGGTTGGACTAGAAGACCTCCGAGGTGCCTTCTGTTCTATCCTATCCTATCCTATCCTATCCTATCCTATCCTATCCTATCCTATCCTATCCTATCCTATCCTACCCTATCCTACTCTACTCTACTCTACTCTACTCTACTCTACTCTACTCTACTCTACTCTACTCTATTCCTTATATCATTCCATTCCCTATTCCATTCTGGAATCCATTCTATTCCACTCCATTCTATTCTATTCTCTATATTCTACATTCTATTCTATTCCATTCCGTTCCGTTCCGTTCCATTCCATTCCATTCCATTCCATTCTCTATTCTATTCTATTCTATTCTATTCTATTCTGTTCTGTTCTGTTCTGTTCTGTTCTATTCTATTCTATTCTATTCTATTCTATTCTATTCTATTCTATTCTATTCTATTCTACTCTACTCTACTCTACTCTACTCTACTCTACTCTACTCTACTCTATTCCTTATATCATTCCATTCCCTATTCCATTCTGGAATCCATTCTATTCCATTCCATTCTATTCTATTCTCTATATTCTACATTCTATTCTATTCCATTCCATTCCATTCCATTCTCTATTCTATTCTATTCTATTCTATTCTATTCTATTCTATTCTATTCTATTCTATTCTACTCTACTCTACTCTACTCTACTCTACTCTACTCTACTCTATTCCTTATATCATTCCATTCCCTATTCCATTCCGGAATCCATTCTATTCCACTCCATTCTATTCTATTCTATTCTGTTCTGTTCCGTTCCGTTCCGTTCCATTCCATTCCATTCCATTCCATTCCATTCCATTCCATTCTATTCTATTCTATTCTATTCTATTCTCTGGGTAACCTCATTAGTGCTATTTGCTGTTCTCTGGACAATTGTTTTTTATCCATTAAGTAATCCCCTCCGAAGTCTTTGGGGTGGTTGAGACCGAGAGCCCAAAGTGCTAAACCAACTTTTTCAAAACCAACAGCGGAAAGTATTGTGGGAAATTCAAGAGGTCCTGGGAAACACGGACTTCAACTTCAACAATTCCCAAAGCAAATAAGTTTATTGTGAAACAGAAACATCGGCCCAACCACCCTTTCCCCAAAAGACCCTGTTTGATGTAGGGTCTCCGAGTTACTGGGCCGTCTTTGGTTTTTGTTTTGCGAAGCAATTTCTACAATCAACAGGATTGGGGGACTGTCTGTTTCCCTTCTGACTACAATGAGATTCCCTCTTCCCCGCACAGAGAAAGGTAGCATTTAAGGGAAAGACCTCTCCAGCCAGAAGTCTGTTTGGGGGGTTTCCATGGGAGGACATTTATCTAAGGAGGAAGAGAAACGCTGCAGTCCAACCAAAATCACCCCTCCATTTAATCTGCACTTACTCCATAACGTGTTTCTTGGGATAATTTTTCATTTTTAGGGGGGCTGTTTGGCCATATCTCTGCAAACATAGGTAGTAGGCCTCCCTGCCTGCTGAAATCTAACCACAGCACAGGTAAAACTCTTCGACTTACAACCACAACATCGAGCCCAACTTTTCCCGTGGCGAAGTGAGACAACGTTGACGTGAATTTTGGCCCCATTTTACATCCTGCAGCCTTGCCACCGTCGTTAAGTGAATCACTTGCAGTTGTTCAACGAGTCACATGGTTGTTCAGCCTATCTGGGTTCCCCTGTGGATTTTCCTCACCAGAAGGACTCCCAAAAAAGAAGATCGTGTGATTTCCTCGAGACACAACAACCGTCATAAATATGAGCCGGTTGCCACGCCCTTCTGAATTTTTGATCACGTGACCCCACAATGGTCGTTACGTGAGGAAAATCGGTCATAAGTCATCCCCCCCCGTTTCCCCCGCCCCCAGTGCCATTGTCACTTTGAACGGTCACTAAATGAACCGCCGCAAGTCAAAGACCGCCGGTATTAAATTGAGAGGAGGGTCATCCATGGGAGGGGGAGGGGAGGGGTTGGACTAGATGACCTCCGAGGTCCCTTCCGACTCTGCCCAACTGCTAAAGAGGTGGAAAATGAGGGAAACAGCCTCTTGCAGTCTTATCTATTGTTTTGATTTACTTTTTCTTTTTTTTTAAATTTTCATTTCTTCGAGACGCCACTTTTCTAGTTGAAAAAGAAAAAAGAAAAGGAAAGAAAGGAAGGCTGGAAGGATTAACTAGCTACAGGTTGGGGTTTTTTTTTCTTCTGGCCCCACAGATAACCCCCCCCCACCTGTCTGAAGATGCAAGGTGACTAGCCCAGGTAAAACAGGATGCCTAACTTGCCCGCATTAAAAAGTATGAAATCGGGTGAGGGAAATAAAAGATAGGACAGGTTTAGCAGGGTTTTTTTCCCCCACTCCAGTCTTGCCACGATGTCCCTCTTGTTGGGTGAGGCTGAGCACCCCTGGCCTACGAAGTTGGCCGTTGCTTCACACGCAGAACACGATCATGCCCTGTGCAAACATCAGAAGTCACAAAAAATGTTAGCGTGGAGGGTCTCAGAAAGCCATCAGTTTGAGTCGAGGTCTTTGGGGTGTGTGTGTGTGTGTGGGGGGTCTCTGAGCTTGGTTGTTTCCTTGCAGATGTTTTAGGACTCAACAATGCAATGGCATCGGTGGTAGAAGGGAGTGGAGGTTGAAGAGAGGAGGAGGAGGAGAAGGAGAAAGAGGAGGAGGAAAAGGAGGAGGAGGAGGAGGAGAAGGAGAAGGAGGAGGAGGAGGAGGAGGAGGAGAAGGAGAAGAAGGAGGAGGAGGAGAAGGAGGAGGAGAAGAAGAAGGAGAAGGAGAAGGAGAAGGAGGAGAAGGAGGAGGAGGAGAAGGAGAAGGAGGAGAAGGAGAAGAAGGAGGAGGAGGAGGAGAAGGAGAAGGAGAAGAAGGAAGAGAAGAAGAAGACGAAGAAGATGAAGAAGAAGAAGGAGGAGGAGGAGGAGAAGGAGAAGGAGGAGAAGGAGAAGGAGAAGGAGGGCTTTGGTACTCTTTGAGCTTGGTTGTGTTCTTGCAGACATTTTAGAACCCACCAAGGCAATGGCATCAGTGGTAGAAGAGAGTGGAGGAGGAGGAGGAGGAGGAGGAGGAGGAGTTGTTGTTGTTGTTCTTTGGTGGTCTATGAGCTTGGTTATTTTCTTAAAGAATTAGACATTCTGTGAAGCATCCCTTCATGCTCTCGAGTTGCTATAGGCCAGGGGGAATGGGGGAATCGAGCCTCACAGCTGCATAGAGGAATTTGCATTTCAGTCAAAACAAAGCATATTCCAGCCAGCAATTATCAAGGTCATTCCCACGGAAACCCGCAGTGGCTGCAGGGCAAGGGGTGGGATTCTACCGGTTCGGGCTGGTTCGATAGACCCGGTTGTTACGATTCTGCACAGTTCGGAGAAACAGCAAATTGTGCCCTTGGCTGGCCCTTCCCCTGCCAGTCGGTCCTTATCGCTTGTGTGCAAGTCCAACATCACTGACTGTGTTCTCCTCTGCCCAGTCACTCCTTAAAGTATTTCTCTTTTTTTCCCCTCCTGACAATCAGCTGTTCCTATGATCAGCTGGGCTGGGATTCCCCTCGCTTACTTGCTACTTCACCCGGGAAGCTTCCCTGAGGCCCAGGAAGGCAAAAAATGGAGGGGGGGGCACAGCACACACCACCCCCTTCAGTTTTTGCCCTCCTGGGCCCCAGGAAAGCCTTCTGGGAGCACAAACACCCCCCAGGAGGTTTCCCTGAGGGCCAGAAGTCCCCCAAAATGGGGGGGGGGGGGTGTTTGCTGCCAAAAAAGGAAGCTATGCCCATCCAGTCACATGGCCATGCCCACCTAGCCGTACCCGCAGAACCAGTTGTTACAAAATTCGAATCCCACCCCTGCTGCTTTACAACACATGAAATTGCTCTGTTGGGGAATGTGATTGATGACGCATCTTGGGGGGGAGGGGGAAACAGGGTCAGAGCCAAAGCATGAATGAAATGAGGTCAGAGTTGGCCTTCACTTGGTCCGTGCCAACCTGGAGCTCCTAAGAAATAGCTGGATTTAATTTTGAAGCTAGGCCTGAGGCTCATGATTTAATTAGGGCATCTGTCGGAACCCTTACATTGATGTTTCAGGACCCAACTTGGTAACAACATCAGTGCTAGAAGGGAGTGGGATATGCAGAGTGGTGGAGAAGGAGGAGGAAGAGGAGGAGGAGAAAGAGAAGGTGGAGAACAAAGGGTCTTTGATACTTCCTTTGTTTTCTTGCAGAGATTTCAGGACAGGTAACAGCATCAGTGCTAGGAGGGAGAGGGTTGCAGAGAGGAGGAGGAGGAGGAGGAGGAGGAGGAGGAGGAGGAGGAGGAGGAAGAAGAAGAAGAAGAGGAGGAGGAGGAAGAGGAATACTACGAGGTCCTTGGTGCTCTCAGTTTGTTTTCTTCCAGGTGTTTCATTACTCAAACTAAGGGTATCATCAGTACAAATCCCTCTCCCTTCTAGCACTGATGAACATACAATAACAGAGTTGGAAAGGACCTTGGAGGTCTTCTAGTCCAACCCCCTGCTCAGGCAGGAAACCTTATATTATTTCAGGCAAATCGCTGTCCAATCTCTTCTTAAAATCTTCCTGTGTTGGAGCATTCAAAACTCCCGTAGCCAAGTTGTTCCACTGATCCATTGTTCTAACTATCTGGAAATTTCTTCTCAGCTCTGGGTTGCTTCTCTCCTCGAGGAGTTTCCATCCAACGTTTCCGCCTTGCCTTCTGGTGTTTGGAAAAAAGTTTGACCCCTCCCCTCATCTTCGTAGGAACCTCTCAAATCTTGGAAGACTGCTATCCTGTCCCTCCTAGCCCTTCTTTTCATTAAACTAGACGCACTCAATTCCTGCAACTGTTCTTTATAAGTTTTAGCCCCCAGTCTCTTCATGCTCCTTCGTTGCTCCTCTCTGCACCCTTTCCATGATGAGGCTACCTAGTTGGGTAATTAAACATTGGCAAGAAGACCACCAAGCTCGGAGAGCACCAAAGACCCCCTCCTTTCAACCGTGAGTTACCCATATTTTCCTTTAAGGCCAACCAGAATGAGTATGTGGAAAGGAGACATTTTCCGTGGTGGTCTTACCTGTATAATCTCAATCACAGGATAATGCATCCTAACATGTATCAGAGAAGGCAACGGGACGCCGATGTTCAGGCCCTCTGAAATGGCAAAAGGAATAAGAGGTGTGAACTGTCTTTATGTTGACCTAAAACCTTCAGCGCTCCCCTCTTGGGAAGCTCCCAGCAAGGTTTGGAGTAGGGGTGAAACGGGGAACTAGCCTTGTGTCATGCCCCTGTGAGAGTCTGAACCTGAGGAGGAAGATGAACCGCTGACAGAAAGTAGGTGTGTAGCTCTGTCGGCTGTGGAGGAAACTGGGGAAGGGCAAAGTCTGGCTGGGCAGAGCAGCGGTGGGGGGGTGGAACAAGGGAGAGGAAGACCCAGGCCCACCCCCTCTTCATCCTAGGGCACGCAGGGAGGAACGGAGAAGGAAGCAACTTGAGTTGCGTGGCTTACAGGGGAGGAAAGGGCCCTGATTCCCTTCATTAGCCACACCCAGGGACGAGAGTTTAAAAGAAATGCATGCTGAATGCGGTAGCTGCTGGGAGCAAACATGAGTTTATCTTGTGTTGACTTTGCTTATCTGCATTCCTGGCATCTTCCCAACCGTATTGAGTTATTGCTGTGCCTTCACATCTGGCATTCTTGCTCCTGCCCTGCTGGACTAATTACCTCCTCTTGCCTTGATTGGACTTATAGTTACAGATTTTGTTGACCATGTTTTGGGCTTGATTTTCTGCAGCCAAAGGCTGTTCCTGGGAGAGTTTTTCTCCAGCCTAGAAGGTAACCAGGACATTGAGGGCAAAGTTGGAGCTAATAAAGGGACTCTTATTGATTATCTGACTACGTTGCCTTTGTGCCACGCCCCTTTGGGTCATCACACCTTGAATCCTTGCACAGTCACAAGTGGCATCAACCTGACTCTCCATAAGTTCCACGAAACCTTATCTGGGCAGGCAAGAAATCTCGGGAGGTTCTTGGAATATAGGTTGACCTCAATAAATCACCTGGGTTTCCCCCAAAATAAGACCTAACCATAAAATAAGCCCTAGCATGATTTTACAGGATGCTCATCATATAAGTCCTACCCCCCAAAATAAGCCCCGGTTAAAATTGTCAGCCAGACGGATGCGTTTAGCACTGTATTTCCTGAAGATAAGACATCACCTGAAAACAAGCCCTTTGGAACAAAAAAATAATATAAAACCTGGTCTTATTTTGGGGGAAATATGGTAGTTGACTTGGCCCTTTCATGAGTGATTTGGTTGCCTGTGCCTGACACTACCAGCACTGTGGGGATGTTAGCTTCTCTACCTGTTAACTAGTCTTGATGTTATCATGTTTCCTTCCTATAAGGGACTGAAACTAGCTTAATGTTAAAAGAATAACAAACTTGGAAGAGACCTTGGAGGTCTTCTAGTCCAACCCCCTGCTTAGGCAGGAAATTCTATTCCACTTCAGACAAATGGTTGTCCAATCTCTTCTTAAAAACCTCCAGTGTTGAAGCATTTACAACTTCTGGAGGCAAGTTGTTCCACTGATGAATTTGTTCTAATTGACAGGAAATTCCCCCTTAGTTCTAAGGTTGCTTGTCTCCTTGGTTAGTTTCCACCCATTGCTTCTTGTCCTGCCCTCAGGTGCTTTGGAGAATAGCTGGACTCTTTCTTCGTGGCAGCCCCTCAGATATCGAAACGCTGCTATCATGTCACCCCTCATCTGGACACAAGAAGCTTTCAAGGTAAGAACAAGAGTTGCTATTTGCAGAATAGCCAACTTGTAGAATAATAGGGTTGGAAGGGAACTTGAAGGTTTTCTGGCCAACCGTCGGCTCAAACAGGAAGACACCGTTCAGGAGAGCTGAAGAAGCTTCTTGGATGAGAAGTGAAACATTTTCAAAGGAAAACCAGGAAGTTCCGTTGCCTCTTGAAAAAGTGCCTTTTGGACAAACCATGACCTGGATGATGGAGAATCTTCATAGACAGGAGACACTAAACCCACGACGGCGAATTTACGGCACGAACGCCAGAGCCCTCTCTGTGGGCATGCGTGCCATCGCCAGCTGCTCTTCTGTTTTTGGGTGCACACATGTGCACCAGCCAGCTGGTATTTGTGGGTGCCAGAGCACCAGAAAATGGCCTGAAAAATGACCCCCAAATGGCCTGAAAATGGCCCCAAAACTGTCTGAAAAATGGCCTGAAAAAGGCCCGAAAAAGGCCCCCAAAGAGCCTGAAAGTGGCCCCCAAAATGACCTGAGAATGGCCCCAAATGTCCAAAAAAAACCAGACATGCAGGCACCGGCCAGCTGGTCTTCAGATTTTAGGTACTCTGGCACACACACATGCACACGCATGCACGGGCGTTCCGGTTTGGACACTCGGCGCCGAAAAGGTTCGCCATCACTGCACTAAACCATCCCAGACAAAGGGCTGCCCAACCATTTCTTAAAAGCCTCCAACTTCTGGGGGCAAGTAGGAAGTAGGAAGGGCAAGAAAAACGTACCATTGATAAGAGGCAAGTAGGATTCCTTCAGGAGCAACCTGATCCACTTCACAAGAACAGAGACCTGAAAGGGAAAAAAAAAAAAGCAGAGTGTCCTGCTGTAGAAAGTGACCAGCTCATAACCCATCAGAAATGGTGTAAGCCAGGGGTGGGATTCAACGGGTGTTACTACTGGTTTGGTGACTACGTTTTGCATGCGCATATTGAATAATAAATAAATACTCAACAATACAAGAATATTTCTTTTCATCGGCTATCTAATTGTCCAATTTCCCTGAGCTGGAGCACATCCAGATCTTCAGTGCTTTGTGTGAAAAGCTGGCACAAAGTTGGGGGCTAACTAATTTTGTGGTCAACTAGCAACAGGTCAACCGACATCAACAACTTGGCAACTCCAAATTTCGACCAACAAATGCTCTGTCCTACACATTGGTAAAAAAAAAAAAATCAGAACACCAAATACAAACTAGGTGGATATGACCTCGTTGATGATCCTCACTCTGTCAAGGACCTTGGAGTTCTCTTATTTAATGACCTAAGTGCCAGAGCTCACTGCAACAGCATTGCCAAAAAGGCATTAAGAGTTGTAAATCTAACCTTACGAAGCTTCTCCTCCAGAAGTATAGAATTTCTAACTAGAGCAGACAAAACCTTTGCTAGACCAATATTTGAATACAGCTCATCTTTCTGGAATCCTCACTGTGTATCGGACATTAATGCAATTGAGTGAGTCCAGAAGTATTTCACAAGAAGAGGACTCCACTCCTCTGCTCACCACAGAATGCCCTATATCAGGGGTCGCCAACCTTTTGGACCTCAGGGACCACCAAACTCATAATTTTAGATCCCAGGGCCCACTAACTGGTTCTGTGGGTGTGGCCTGATTTGTGGGTGTGGCTTGGTGGTCATGTGACTGGCTGGGCATGGCTTGTATGTAAATATAAATATTTACTTAAATATTGAATTTTTTCTTTTAAAAAAAGAGCAACTTTTACCCCAAATCAGGCAAAGCAGGCAGGCAGATTGAGTTGCTCACAGAATCACAGATTCACTCAGAAATTTATCTATCTGCCATCGGCTAGCTCAGTCTGTCGCATAAAATTTGCTTGCAAGCAAACTCACAAAATTAACTCACAACACACCATGTATGTAAATATTGAATTTTTTTTTAATAAAAAAAGCAACTTTTACCCAAAATCAGGCAAAGGGGGCAAATTGAGTTGCTCACAGAATCATTCAGTGATCTATCTATCTGCCATCAGCTAGCTCAGTCTCTCAAATTTGCTTGCCGTGAGTCTGCATTGAATTTGCTTGCAAGCAAACCTTCAGTCCTAAGGGAGGTTCAGCTGGACACTTAAAAGCAGAGCCGAAGAACTAAAGAAGATCTAGAAAGCAAGAAATCCAACCACTTTCTGCTTCCTAGTTAATCTAAATCTCCCGGCACAACAGAATAGCTGATGGTTGGAAAAAGGAAAAATAGCAATTTAGCAGGCAAGTTTACCGGGTAAGGAGTGAGTGGGCAGGAAGGGTTTCCGTGGGCCATCTGGGCAGTGTAGCCTTGTGTGTCTGCGCAGTCTGGATTAATTGCTTTGGGGGGGTGCTCTGGGGATGACATTTCTCTGCGGCCCACCAAAATTTTCTCACGGCCTACCAGTGGGCTGCAGCCCACCATTTGGTGACCGCTGCCCTATATCACCTCAAATTTTGGGCTTGGACAACCTTGAACTATGCTGCCTTCGGTTGGACAAGCGTAGTACACAAAACTATCTGCTACAATGTCCTACCCGTCAATGACTACTTCAGCTTCAACCGCAACAATACAGGAGCACACAACAGATACAAACTCAGTGTAAACCACTCCAAACTCAATTGCAGAAACTACGACTTCAGCAACAGAGTGGTCAATGCCTGCAATGCCCTACCTGGTGTTACATCCTCTAACCCCCCATTCCTTTAACCTTAAACTGTCCACTATTGACCTCACCCCATTCCTAAGAGGCCTGTAAGGGGCCTGCATAAGTGCACCATCGGGCCTACCATCCCTGTCCTATTGTCCCCACTTATTTGTACCTATTTCCTGTATTCTTACTCATGTTTATACTTATACCTATTATCTTGGAAGCAATTGACAAATGAAATAAATAAATAAATAAAAGGAGGGAAAGAAGGAAGGGGGAAGGAAGGAGAACAGGGAAAAGGAAGGAAGGAAGGAAGGAAGGAAGGAAGGAAGGAAAAGATGGATGGAAGGAAGGAAGGAAGGAAGGAAGGAAGGAAGGAAGGAAGGAAGGAAGGAAAAGATGGATGGAAGAAAAGGAAGGAAAAGATGGATTGAGGGAAGGAAGGAAGGAAGGAAGCAAGGAAGCAAGGAAGGAGAGAAAAGAATGGAGGGAGGAGAGAAAGGAAGGGAGAGAATACCCATTCCTAAGAGCTCTGTAAGGGGCATGCATAAGTGCACCATCGTGCCTCCCGTCCCTGTCCTACTGTCCCCACTTATTCGTACCTATTTCCTGTATTCTTACTCATGTTTATACTTATACATATTATCCTGTAAGCGATTGACAAATCAAATAAATAAATAAAATAAAAAATAAAAGGAAGGAAGAAGGAGAGAGAAGAATGGAGGGAGGAAAGGAGAGAATACCCATTCCTAAGAAGTCTGTAAGGGGCGTGCATAAGTGCACCATCGTGCCTCCCGTCCCTGTCGTATTTTCCCCACTTATTCGTACCTATTTCCTGTATTCTTACTCATGTTTATACTTATTCCTATTATCTTGTAAGCGATTGACAAATCAAATAAATAAATAAAATAAAATAAAATAAAACAGGAGTTGTGGGATGTTTTGGGGAATGAGCAAACATGACCGTAACATCTATAATTTACCAAGCAAAGAAGAACTTACTTCCAACGGTCCATATTCTGAAGAAACCAGGGCGAGGTCCAAACTGTGGAAAGAGAGATCGGACAAAAGAGTCGAGTCAGAAGAATTGCCGTGACCCTCGGCTCATGGATGGGGCTGGTGTGAGAATTCAGAGGTGAGCGTTACTTGGGAAGCTGCTCCTCTGAGGTGTAAGGACACAGGTTGTGGAAGGGATGTGTGGAAAGAAAAGTTGGCTACCTGGTCATGGAGGAGTAGAACTTCAGCTTTTGGTCGTGAACCGTCGCATGGAGACCCAGTACCAGGTTCTGCAATCAGACCAATGGAGAACAGGAGAACATAAGCAGAGCTCTGGGGTTGCATTAAACCATTAGGTAAAGGTAAAAATTACCCTCGCGCATGTGTGCTAACTTTTCCATCTCTGGCCCGCGCTACTCATCTCTGCTACAAAGCTGAAGAGACGGCGCTGTCCGAAGACGTCTCCATGGTCACGTGGCTGGCATGACTCCATGCCTTTGAAAGCGCATGGAGCGCTGTTCCCTTCCCACCAAAGGGGTCCCTATTTTTCTACTTGCATTTTTTTTACACGCTTTCGAACGGTTAGGTTGGCAGAAGCTGCCGGGACAAGGAACGGGAGCTCGCTCCGTTCTGCGGCGCGAGGGACTTGAACCACCAAACTGCCAACCTTTCTGACTGACAAGCTCAGCGTCTTAGCCGATGAGCCACCACGTCCCTAATTAGACCATTAATCCCGCATATATGGCCTTCTACACTAGCCAGACTTCAATGGAGGCATTTGGGAAGCTCAGTAACTTGAGTTGGAGACCAAGAACTTGTCAGAGTGGACACGGCTTTACTCCATTAGACAACCCAGGAGCAATGGCAGCAGATTTGTAATAAATGGTGGTTTTATCTACAAAAGAATATATACTATATTTACACATACTACAGGCAGAGGTCAAACAAGCAGCAAATTACAGCAGGGAAGAATACACAGTGAGTGAGTGAGAGAGATACACCCTCACTAGGCCTCTTCTTATTATACAGGCTCTTAAAGGGATAACAGCCCAAAACCTTGCTGACTCATTCTCATCCTTGCATCAGCTTTTAAATCACTACTCCGACAGAACCTTCTTCCAGTCTCACTTCCCAGCTATTGCTTAGGATTCACTAGGTACACTACAACTGTAACACAAGGACAGAGTTGGAAGGGACCCTGGAGGTCTTCTAGTCCAACCCCCTGCTTAGGCAGGAAACCCTACATCACTTCAGACAGTTATCCAACCTCTTTTTAAAACCTTCCAGTGTGGGAGCATTTACAACCTCTAGAGGCCAGTTGTTCCACTGGTGAATTGTCTTCACTGTCAGGAAATTTCTCCTTAGTTCTAGGTTGATTCTCTCGTTGATGAGTTTCCGTCGGTTGCTTCTTGTCCTGCCTTCGGGGGCTTTGGAAAATAGCTTGACCCCTTCCTCTTCTCTGTGACAGCTCTGAAGGCCTGGTTTTGCCAGCAGGCCAGAGTGCCATGGAGCCCCTCAAATGGTTGGTGTGATCTGCTGTCGTTGGGGCAGGCAGTGGGACTTGGGGTGTGATTATTGATTTATTTTTTTTCAGATTTTATTCTATTGTGCTATATTAATTTATTTGATTCTTTTTTTTAGTTTTTATTGTTTGGTTTTTTTGGGGGGTTTTAAATATTTTTTTACATTCTGTAAGCTGCCACAAGTCACATGGCCGAATAGGCAGCAATATAAATTCAATAAATAAATAAAAATCTCACGCCTAGTCCTTCTTTTCATTAGCCATACCCAGTTCCTGCAACCATTCTTCATATGTTTGAACCTCCAGTCTCCTAATCATCCTGGTCTCCTCTTCTCTGCACTCTTTCTAGAGCAGGAGTGTCCAACCTTTCACCTTCCCTGGGCCACATTAGAAGATGAAAATTTGGTTTGGGCCGCACATAAAATAAAATAACAGTAACGATACCTGACCATCCAAAAAAACCATAGAAAACATAGTTAACATATTAAATTTATTTGGAAATGAAGTTAGTGAGATGTTTTTATTATTTATTATTTATTAAAAATTATTTATTTTTTATCACGGTTTTGTTATCATGGTTTTTTTATCATGGTTTATTTTCCAGCCAAATTTTGCGGGGGGGGGGGAAGCTCGACCGCCTTGCGCCTACCTCTCCTCCTGCAAATGGCCCGACTGGATGAGGCAGGACTGGAAGGCAGAAGCAGCAGTGGCGGCGGGGACAAAAGCGGTGGCGGTGGTGGGGGAAGAAGCAGTGGTGGCGGGGGCAGCGGCAGCAGAAGTGGCAGCGGGGGCAGAAGCAGCAGCGGGGGCAGAAGCGGTGGCGGGGGCAGAAGCGGCGATGATGGTGGGGGCAAAAGTCGCAGCGGGGGCAGAAGCGGCGGCGGGGGCAGAAGTGGTGGCGGTGGCGGCGGCAGCAAAAGCAGGAGGTGGCGCTCTGACGGCGCCCGCCTTTTCTGTTGCTGCTTGGCCTGGCGCTCGCCTCGCCCCGCCCCGCCCCGCCCCTGCCTCTCCTCCTCCTCCTCGCTGGCTCTGGCACGAAGGTTGGGGTGGGCACTGGGCCGCATTACGAGGCGACTTGGGCCGCATGCAGCCCCTGGGCCGCGGGTTGGACAAGCCTGTTCTAGAGTCTCAACCTCTTTTTTATACTGTGGTGAAAAAGTGGAAGCAGGACTCTAGGTGTGGCCTTACTAAGGCTTTACAGAGTGGTATTAGGACCTCCCTTGATCTCGATTGTATCCCTCCGTTAATGCAACTTAGGATTGCATTGGCTTTTTTGGCTGCTGCTGTACACAGCCGGCTCCTATTTAGGTGGTTGTCCACTCAGACTCCGAGATCCCCTTCCCAGTTCCTGCTATTGAGCCTGGTTTCACCCCAGTCTAGATGTGTCCTTTGGGTTTTTCTTGCCCAAGTGTAGGACTTGACTTTTCTCTACATTGATTTTCATTTCATTAGGCAGAGACCCCATGCTCCTATACTTACAGCTTTCAGAACAAAGAGGCCATAGGAGGCTCCGGAATGACTCGTGCCCAAGATGGAGATCTGGACCGAAAGATGGAGCATGATCAAGTTGGGCTGTATGGTGATCTTCTTCGTTCCAATTAAAGTGAGGACCATTTTCAGGGGAGAGTTGACAGAGCACTTCGGACACTGTAGAAAAAAGAGACATAAGAAGGTGGTGAGGTCAGACGGTGGTGAGGTCTCCCACTGGCCTTAGCTGGAAAGTGGTGGTTCTTCCTAGAGGGAATCCCAGGACCCAGAGTGGATTCCCACATCGAGGAGCCACAATAATGATGATGATTTCACGAGAAGAGTTCTCCACTCCTCTACTCGTTGTAGAAGACCTTATGCCACCAGACGTGAAATTCTAGACCTAGAGAACCTAGAACTACGCCGCCTTCGGTCCGATCTAAGTATGGAATATAAAATCATACATTGCAATGTCCTACCTGTCAATGAATACTTCAGCTTCAACCACAACAACACAAGAGCAAACAATAGATACAAACTCAAGGTTAATCGCACCAAGCTCGATTTCAGGAAATACGACTTCAGCAATAACAGAGTGATCAATGTCTGGAATACTCTACCCGACTCTGTGGTTTCTTCCCCAAACCCCCAAAACTTTAACCTTAGACTGTCTACTCTTGACCTCACCCCTTTCCTAAGCGGTCTCTAGGGGGCCTGCATAAGTGCACCAACGTGCCTACCGTCCCTGTCCTATTGTTTTTTTTATTTTTCTTATATGTACCCATTTCATGTATTCAAAACTATGTATACACTTATACTTATTATCTTGTAAACAATTGACAAATCAAATAAAAAAATAGATGATGATGATGACGCATGTTGCTCAACTTCCAATGACTAGTAGACAAATGTGATGTTCTGGATGGAATGAAACAAGAAGTCCCCTTTGCTCTTGCAAGAAGTCATTTCTAAGAATGACGATTGCTGGCAACTCTTCCTAGTGCCACCCTTAACCAAAGGAGGTCTTCTGGATGGGTGGGTCTTCATCTGCCACCATTCTCAGCCAGCAAGGCCAGAGAACAGAATAACAGAGTTGGAAGGGATCTTGAAGGTCTTCTAGTCTAACCCCTTACTCAAGCAGGAAGCCCTGCATAATTCCAGATTGGGTGTCCAATCTCTTCTTCAAAAATCTCTAGTGTTGGCGCACCACAACTTCTGCAGGCAAGCTGTTTCACTAATTGATTGTTCTCTCTGAGGTAGGTCATTCGCTTGCGGATATTTCATTACCCAACTAAGTAACAACATCAATGCTAGTGAGTGTGGGGTTTGCTTCCTGTTTATATACAGTAGCTTGCTCTGCCAGCTGTGTGTGTGTGTGTGTGTGTGTGTGTGGTTTACCCTTTGTTAATTCCTTGATTAAGTTATTGTTTTCTACTTGGCTGTTTGTCTGGTGTTAATCCCTGCTTATCTGGGTGTTGGTTTATGGAAATGATGTGTTCTGGTCTTTTTGATTCCTTCTTAGATTTTATTGTCTTATTTGAATGGCGTGTAAACATTGTTTACCTCTATGTGTCTGTTGATGGTTGATCTGTCTAAGCGCCAGGCTTCTAGAAATTCCCCAATGTTTTTGAATTTGGCTTGGTTTAGGATGGTGCAATTGAAACTATGGTTGAGTCTACCCATGTGTTGTGAGATTCAGGAGTTTTCCCTGTGTCTTTCGACTGCTACTTGGTGTTCATGGATGCACTCGGCTGGTCTGAAATCTCACTTACCTTTCGATGTGAAAAAAGATTTGTAATAACAGATACCAGTTCAGCAGCGCCAGAAAACTGTTGGGACAAAGTGTCATTGTATTTGAAAGAGGCAATCTACATTTTTTAAACAAACAAACAAAGCAGAACAAATAAAACTATGGACTTGCTTTTGCCATTAGATCTTCCTCTGTCAGCTTAATCTCTCAGATAAGACCAGAGAAAATATACTTTATATTTAGGGGCGACACCCAAAGTTGGGTGGGATGGTTAATTCCAGATGAACACAACTTTTTAAAAAAAAATCTGGAAAGGGAGAGGAATGGCCTGAGAATAAGACCATGAAAATTATTAGGGAAACAAGCAAAGCTTTTCACTTGCAAAGCAAAAACCAAACACAGAGGTAGGAGATAAAATACAGAATAACGAGAATTGGAAGGAGCCTTTGAGGTCTTCTAGTCCAACCCCCCGTTCAAGTAGGAGATGTAACATTATTCTGGACAAATGGTTGTCCAGTCCCTTCTTAAA
>NW_020769521.1:149546-166536 GCF_900518735.1 Pseudonaja textilis | reverse complement strand
CTCCTCACCTCACTCCCTTCTAGCACTGATGATGTTACCTAGTTGGGTAATGAAATGTCTGCAAGAAAACACCCAGGCTCAGAGAGCATCAAGGACCCCACAGTTCTCCTTCTCCCCTTCCCTCTCCTCCCCCTCCCTTTCCTCCTCCTCCTTTTCATCTTCCTCCTCCTCACCTCACTCCCTTCTAGCACTGATGATGTTACCTAGTTGGGAAATGAAATGTCTGCAACAAAACAACCCAGCTCAGAGACCACCAAGGTCCCCACAGTTCCCGTCTTCCTCCCCCTCTTCCCCCTCTTCCTCCTCTCACCCCCTCCTCCTCCTCCTAGCTGCAAGGCATCTTGCAAGAAAGCAACCAAACTCAGGGAGCACCAAGGACCTCTCATTTCAATTCTGAGCTACAAAATATTCTCCTTTATCAAAAACATCTCCGTCTGAGTGGCATTGTTGATCTGTGTCCTTGGGGTTTTCAGAAGCCCGTTGCTTTAAATAGAAGAATTTAAAGGTTTTATGGGTTCTCTGGTTGTCATTAAGACTCTAGAAAGAGTGCCGAGGAGAACAACCAAGATGATTAGGGGACCGTTGCCTAAAACATATCAAGAATGGTTGCTAGAATTGGGGGCGTCTTAGTTTAATGAAGAGAAGGGCCAGGGGTGACATGATGGCAGTGTTCCAATATTTGAAGCGGGCTGCCACAAAGAAGAAGGGGGGAGTCAAGCTCTTCTCCAAAGCACCAGAATGAAGAATGAGAAACAGGGGATGGAAATTAATTGAGGAGAGAAGCAACCTGGAATTCAGGAGAAACGTCCTCACAGGGAGGACAATTAATCAGTGGAACTACTTGCCTCCAGAAGGTATGAATGCTCCAACAGTGGAAGTTTTGAAAGAAAAGACCGGACAACCATTTGGCTGAAGTGGTGTCGGGTTTCCTGCCTAGGCAGGGGGTTGGACTAGAAGACCTCCAAGGTATCTTCCGACTCTGTTATTCTATTAAATTTCTTTTCTTTTTGGAGAAACAATAGAACTGTGGAGGCCCTATTCTTTTCATCCAAAGGAAAAAAAAGAATCAAAGGGCAAGACCTATCGGTTGTAAATACTATCCACGCTGAGCAGGCTGCCTCTTTTCTTTTCCATGAGGCAGTTGATTCTGGCAGAACTCCAACGTGTAAGACGGGGACGTATTCTTGGGAACAGTCCAAGGTGTCTCTTTTGTTTTTTTGGGACAAAGAGGCTCCTGGGATGGCCATGGAAGGATGAGCGCCCTGCAGCAATGAACTTTGGAGAAAAGGTCACCCAAGAACTGTTTGCACGTGAAAAGGTGCCGGAAGGGCATTGAGAAATGCTGACTGACTACAAATATCAGAGCTGCCATCTCTGAGGGTTCAGGCACGGGACTTTCTGTAATGGATTTCTGAGGGTCCATAATTTTTCCTAGTAAGCAAAGGTTCGAAGCAACAAAGACGACCAGAGTTCTGCAGGCTAAAGTATATAAAAATATAAAGTAGAAAGAGTGCACGACCCGACACACGTGGCAGACAGAGAGGTGTGGAAGCAGTACTCAAGGACATTAGCGGACCTCGCCCGAGCGCGAGACAAACGCTGAAGAAAAAGAAGAAGAAGAAAGTAGAAAGAGTGCACAGAAGAGCAACCAGGATGATGACGAAGGGACTGGAGGCTGAAACGTACGATGAACGGTTGCAGGAACTGGGCTTGGCTAGTCTAGGGAAGAGAAGGACCAGGGGAGACAGGAGAGCATCTTCCAATATTTGAGGGGCTGCCCCAGAGAGGAGGAGGAAGGGGTCAAGCTATTATTCAAAGCACCTTTGAAGGCCAGGCAAGGAACAATGGATGGAAACGGAACAAGGAGAGATTCAACCTGGAAATAAGGAGAAACTTTCTGACCGGGAGAACAATCAACCCATGGAATAGAAATTGCCCTCGGAAGTTGTGGGAGCTTCATCCCTGGAGGCTTTCAAGAACAGACTAGACTGCCCTCTGTCAGAAATGGTGTAGGGTCTCCCGCTTGGGCGGGGGGTTGGACTAGATGACCTATAAGGTCCCTTCCAACTCTGTTAATCTGTAATCTGTACATGAAGAACAGTTGCAGGAATTGGGTATGTTTAGTCTAATGAACGAAAGGGCTGGGTGTGACATGATAGCAGGGAACAGAGAACAGAGAAGGGACCTTGGAGGTCTTCTAGTCCGACCCCTGCTCAAGCAGGAGACCCTACACTATCTCAGAGAAATGGCTGTCCAATCTCTTCTTTAAAAACCTCCAGTGATGAAGCACCCACCATGTTTGACGACAAGCCATTCCACAGGTTAATTGTTCTTAGTTCTAGGTTGTTTCTCTCCTTGGTTAATTTCCATCCATTGTTTCTTATCTTGCCTTCTGGTGTTATGAAAAATAGGTGGACCCCCCACTCTGCATTGGGGGAGCTCCTCAAATATTGGAAGACTGCTATTCATGTCACCCCTGGTCCTTCTTTTCACTAGACTAGACATACCCAATTCCTGCAACCGTTCTTTGTACGTTTCATCCTCCAGTCCCCTAATCATCTTTGTTGCTCTTCTCTGCACTCTTTCCAGAAGTCACCTAGTCCAACCCCCCCCGCCCAAGCAGGAGACCCTACACCATTTCTGACAGAAGGCAGTCCAGTCTCTTCTTGAAAGGCTCCAGGGATGAAGCTCCCACACCTTTTGAAGGCAACTTCTGTTCCATGGATTGATTGTTCTCCCTGTCAGAAAAATCTCTCCTTAGTTCCAGGTTGAATCTCTCCTTGTTCAGTTTCCATCCATTGTTCCTTGTCTGGCCTTTGGGGGGCTTTAGAAAATAGCTTGACCCCTTCCTCCTCTCTGGGGCAGCCCCTCAAATCCTGGAAGATGCTCTCCTGTCTCCCCTGGTCCTTCTCTTCATCAGACTGGCCAGGCCCAGTTCCTGCACCCGTTCATTGTATGTTTGAGCCTCCAGTCCCCTCATCATCCTGGTTGTTCTTCTCTGCACTCTTTCTAGAGTCTCAACATCTTTTTAATAGTGTGGTGACCAAAACTGGATGCAGGACTCTAGTTGTGGCCTTGCTTACTAAGGTATTAGGACCTCCCTTGAGCTGTCTTTCCTTGTTGGCTGAGACCCAACAGGTATAAAGCCTCGTAATGCTCAGACTGACTGATATTTTCCCTCAAATCCTCACACGATCTTCAATATCTGGTAGAGCTCCATTGGAGTCGTGCTCTTCAGGTTGACTTCAGAAGAAGTCTCCGCTTGAGGAAGAGGAGGACTCTGGCCACAAACCCGTCCTCAGCTTCTTCTTTCTCAGCTGGCTACAGTAATCCCATCGCCTCCTTACCAACAAAGGGCCCAGAGATCCCCTGTCCTCTACACAAACCAAGGGATACCTTTGATACCTAGTGGGTAGCTGACCTAGCTCAGTCTCACCACCTCTGGTAAGATATTCCATGAATGTGACTTTGACGTGAACTTTCTTTTCCTTGAATCAACCCAGCCTGGTCACCTGAAGGGACTTTTCATTTGTCCCAAATGGACTTGTACTCTTGGAAGGTCCCATTCCCAGGTCATAGCAGGGTATGGCTCTCTGATTCTTCTTCCAATCCCTCTTCAGGACAAATAGAGGAGCCAGTTTGGTGTCGTGATTATGGTGCTGGCCTAGAAACCAGGTGATTGTGAGTTCTAGTCCTACTTAGGTATGAAAGCTGACTAGGTGACTTTCAGCAGGAAGTTCTAGTCCTGCTTTAGGCATGTAAGTCACCTGGGTGGCTTTGGGCCAATCACCAGGAGAAGGTGAGTTCTAATCCCTACCTCGAAAGCCAATTGGGTGACTTTGGGCCAATCACCAGGAGACGGTGAGTTCTAGTCCAGCCTTAGGCATGAAAGCTGGTTGGGTGACTTTGAGCCAATCACCAAGAGACGGTGAGTTCTAGTCCAGCCTTAGGCATGAAAGCCAACTGGGTGACTTTGGGCCAATCACCAGGAGATGGGGAGTTCTAGTCCCGCCTTAGGCATGAAAGCCAACTGGGTGACTTTGGGCCAATCCCCAGGAGACAGTGAGTTCTAGTCCCGCCTTAGGCATGAAAGCCAACTGGGTGACTTTGGGCCAATCACCAGGAGATGGTGAGTTCTAGTCCTGCCTTAGGCATGAAAGCAGGCTGGGTGACTTTGGGCCAATCACCAGGAGACGGTGAGTTCTAGTCCCGCCTTAGGCATGAAAGCCAGCTGGGTGACCTTCAGCTAATTACTAGCAGACAATGAGTTCTAATTCCACCTTAGCCAGATGGATGACTTTGGGCCAATCAATTTCTCCCAGCCTAATCCACCTCAGAGGGTTGTTGTGGAGAAAATAGGAGAAGGAAGGAATGTTAAATATGTTCATCACCTGGAGTTATTTATAGCATAATAAAGGCAGGATAAAAATCAATCAATCAATCAATCAATTAAGCAAGCAAGCAAGCAACCTACCTACCTACCTACCTACCTACCAACTAACCAATCAACCAACCAACCAGACAAACAAACGAACAAGCAAACACAATTGCCCCTAAAACGTTGTTTTCTCCCCCCATCCTTGTCTTCTGGTTATTCTGCCAAGTCAACTTCATCTTGAGAAGCTGTCTCACCCCAATGTGACTAGCCCACCCCCCTCATTCCAGCAAAAGGGGGCTGCCCTGTCATCTAAGGGAGCAGTCCCAAACCTTTCTGGCTCCTTGGAGGGACAGCAATGGTGGGAGCAGATAGGATGCTTCCACGCATGTGCCCGCCACTTGCAATGCCTGGTTCCCAATGGGCCCTGGACTGGTGCCGGTCCACAGACTGGGGTTTGGGGTGGGCTTTAAACTTTTTTTAGCAAAGGGGTCTCTGCGTTGTTGCTGGGCGGACATTTGCATTTCTTTAGACAGTCCCTGAGGCCACCTGGAGGTTGATCTGTCTCCTCAGGGTCACCCGAGTAGTGCAATTGAGTGTGGAGCCTTCTTGGAATGGACTGTATTGGAGACTGGAGATAAATGATGTCCTATTCCTCCCCCTTTGCTGTTCAATTTGGACATAGATGGCCTCTTGGAGCCCTCTTCCAAACCAGCGGTCTTCTCTGTCCAAAACGTGGACTTTGCTGTCCTCAGAAGAGTGACCTTTGTCTTCTAAATGCAGATGGACAGTTGAATCTCGTCCTAATGCATTTGTTCTCCTATGTTGCGTCATGCGTTTGTGAAGTGGCTGTCATGTTTCCCCAGTGTACAGATCTACACAGGGCTCACTGCATTGTACTGTCTATGCCACATTGCTCGGTTTGTGTCTGGGTGTTTTGTCCTTGGGGTACACAATACAATGCAGTGAGACGCGTGCAGTGCAAGGCATCCAGAAAGTATCCATGATATTCAGCCGTCGTGCAGATCTGAAGAAGGCTCCACACCCATTTACATCACTGAGGTGACCCCGAGGACTCAGATGAAACCCCCCCCAAGTGGCCTCAACGACCCTCTAAAAGGATGCAATGAATGACCTGCAAGGAATATAATCCTTTTGTCAAGGATTATGACTGGAGAGCATGACTGAGGACTCTGGGCTATGGATGTGTCCCATTGGAGAATATACATCCAGGGGGTAGGGGGAAGGCCAGGGTCAAGGGGGAAATGAAGGATTTATCTCAGAGTCGGCTGCACCCAGGTAACGCCGACATGGTCACTCCTAATAAATGATTATTTTAAACTCTGAGAGATGTGGCTTGAGACTCATGATTTGAATGGGATGGGTGGGTGGATTGTCGGAGCCCGGACACCTTCCCTTCCCCAGCATCCACTCAGAGCTGAAGAAGCTTCTGGGATGAGAAGCAAAACCTCTTCAAAGAAAAAACCAGAAAGTTCAGCTGCCTCCTGAACAACAACAACAACAAAAATCATCATCTTTGGGACAGGGAAAAAGCAGAAAGCAGCGCCAAGAGAGAGTTTTCCTTGAATGCTGCACATCGATCCAAAGAGTCTTTCTTACATTTGTTTGCAGCTGCTTTGCTGATGACTGCGACCATCCCTGGGGAACTTTCTCGTACTATGCCTTGCAGAGGCCCAACCAGGCTGCAGAAGAGGGTCCAGACCAGGAAGGCCCACATTTTTTTTCAACCTGGGAACCTGTGGGGAGAATTGGATGGTGTGAACCTTGAGGCGCCAATGTGAAACCTGGAGATACGTGGTCTTCCATCCCAAGTTCTGGTTGGCGTTGCGATACTCTGGGCCTATCAAGTCTCCTCTAGTCCTCGTCTTCATTGGGATAGATGATGGGCTAGATCAGGGGTGTCCAACCTTGGCCACTTTAAGACTTGTGGACTTGAACTCCCAGAATTCCTCAGCCAGCTTTGCTGGCTGAGGAATTCTGGGAGTTGAAGTCCACAAGTCTTAAAGTGGCCAAGGTTGCTGGCTGAGGAATTCTGGGAGTTGAAGTCCACAAGTCTTAAAGTGGCCAAGGTTGGACACCCCTGGGCTAGATGATGCAGTGGTGGTAACTTGCCGGTTCACAACAGTTCTAGTGATCCGGTAGCGCTGGTCAGCAGTTAGCCTTGCCCACTTGCCCCCGCCCTTTCCTGTCCTATATAGTGGACTATAGAAGGAACAGATCAGACATCCAGTCCTTGCTTATCAAGGGAGACCGAGGGGAGCAAGTGGCTAGTTTTAAGTTTCTGGGTGTTACCCTAAAAGAGGACCTGACCTGAGGGTGTCCACATTGCAGCCCTGGTCAAGGTCAAAAGGGCCCAGCAGAGATTAGACTACCTGAGGCTTCTCAGAAAACAACAACTGAATGGAAAACTGCTGGTGACCTTCTACCGCTGCACCAGAGACAGTATCTTAACTTACTGCACACCTGTGTAGGGTTTGTCAATTGCACAGGGGCAGATAGGACAGCACTCCAGAGGGTTAACATCATTGCCCAGAGGATCAATTGGTTGCCCTCTCCCCTTTTTGGAAGAGTTTCATAGCTCCCGCTTCCTTAAGAAAGTTTAAAACATTCTCAAAGATCCATCTCATCCCGGGAACCCTTTTTTTGGGAACTATTACCATCTGGCAGACGGTACATGATATTAAAAACAAGGACAAATAGGCTGAAAAAGAGCTTCTATCCCAGGGCAATAGCTGTGTTGAATTCTACTGTATAGTGCAATATTAACGCACTATCAGGGAGTTTGCAATTCAACGTATTGAATGTGAAGGATGTGTGTTTGTGTTTATTTTCATGGTCCTAATGTACACTGAAGATGGGTGTTCGATTTCGTTGTACGAGGTGCAAGGAAAATCCAATAAACCAAACTAAATTTCCTTTGCTTGTTGCTCAGCTGATAGGCACAGCAGGGCAGATTGTCATGCCAAAGCTGTTTTACTCATCAGCGCTGATGATAAGGTAAGTTTTCAAGCTGAAAATTGCCCAGTTTAGTGCACGTGCCAGTAGTGGGAGCCTACCTGTTTCCCTACTGGTTCAGTGATCGAGGCCTGCACATAATGCCTGCGTGCTGCTTTCCAAAGACCAGCTGAGGCTCAGCTGAGAGGAGAAAGAAGAGAAAAGCACAGGGGTGGGTGGGAGGGCTGACCCTGCGCTTTTCTCTTGTTTCGCCTCTCAGCTGATCGTTGAAGCTTTGCTACCAGTTCGGCCAAACCGGTCTGAATCGATAGCATTTCACCGCTGGTGCACATGCAAAGCGCGCATGCACGGACCAAGTGTGCACCCACAGAACTGGTAGTAAAATATTTTGAATTCTACCACTGGCTATCTGCTAAAATCAAGCCAGGTCAAAATCAAGCCAGGTCAAAATCAAGCCACACACACTTGAGAGTAAATCAGAACACCTGTAATTGTGGAGTTTGTCCAGCAAGAACAAAGAAGGCTTATTCGCATGAAATACCCATGTGGAAAGCTTTTTAACAATCCTGGCTAGTATTAACACTAGGCTTAGTAATGGTGGCCTGGCTAGAAGCTAGAGTAGAGATAGAAATAAGAAACAGGGGGAATATTAGCATGTATAATTTTTATATAATAGAATATAAGCAATAACTCGATGGAAAGGTTAGAGGTTGAAAGATGGTCTTGCTATGCATGCTTAAATAATATTGGCGTTGGCATTAAAATGGAACATTGAAATATTAAATAACTACTTTAAAACAAAGATGTCTATTAATACTAGAATTACATAAGTTTGATTAATGTAACAAATAGCATTCATATTATCGCTACTTCTACCAAAAGGAATTATACCCAGATGCTACACTGTTCATTTATTGATTTTGATGTATACTTAAAAATAAAAATCCAATAAAACCCCCCCCCCCCCAAAAAAGCTGATAAAAATAACAAAGAGTTAGGCAACTTGCAGACCTGAGCTAGAAGTTAGGAATAGAGAAAATAAAATTGGATAATTGGATAACTCCTGGGATTAGGGTTTGGGTTTAGCAACCGGTTCTCTGCCTGGTTGCTGGGTGGGTGTGACCATGGTGGGTGTGGCTTAGTCGGCCTCCTGCACCGTGGTAGGGGTGTGTTTTTTTTCCCCTGGGCTCTGGAGGCTTTCCTTGAGCCTCCAGGAGAGCGAAAACGGCCTTACCGGGCTCCAGAGGCTCTGTGGATGCCAGAAACAGGCCCATTTCTGGCCTTCCCAAACTTCCGGGAGGCCCATGTTTCGCCCTCCTCAGGCTCCGGAGGCTTTCCTCGAGCCTCTGGGAGGGCAAAAACAGACTCCCCAGGCTCTCTGGAGGCTGGAAATAGGCCCATTTTTGCCCTCCACGAGCCTCTAGGAGGCCCATTTTCCACCTCCACGGGCTCCACCCCCCCACCCGTACTTACCTGGGATCCAAAACAGGCTGTGTGGGGACTCTTGGGAGGCGAGGGGCAAGGCGGGGCAAGGCCAACCGGTCATCGGAACTACTAGTAAATCAATATCCGGTTTGCCCGAACTGGTCTGAACCGGCTGAATCCCACCCCTACTCCTGGGGCATTTCATAGCCAAGGCTTGGGAATAGAGATAGCGAGAGACCAATAGAGCAAACTGTAGAATGATTACTAAAATGTTTATTAGTTAGATGGCATTTCTTATTCTCCTGCCTCGTCCCTCCTTCTCCTTTAGTGAAAATGTATAGAGCTTTCTTAATCCTTTGTCCGTGGCTCTTGGCATTTTGGCCAGGAGCCCTTTTCCTTGGGGCACTCCAACAAAAAGCCATCCGAAGAACCTGCCACCTCGTGTTCTGTCATCCCTCGTTGGCTTTGGCAACCAGGCTGCGACCAGAATTGGGGACAACGTAGACATACCCGGTTCTTGCAATCGTTCTTGAGGCCCCTGATCATTTTCCTACGGAATATTAGTTGGGAGGGACCTCCAGAGTTTTCCTAGTCCAACCCCTGGTCGAGCAGTTAGTTAGGTAGTCCTTGACTGATAAGAGTTTGCCGAGTGACCGTTCAAAGTTATAACGGCACTGGAGAAAGTGACTTATGACTTATAAAAGCCACTCTACAAAAGAGCGACTTTTTCACACTTACGACTGTTGCCCCATCCCCGTGGTCACATGATCCAAATTCAGACGCTTGGCAACTGACTCCTATTTATGACGGTTGCAGTATTCTAGGGGTCACACAGTTCCCCCTTTGCAACCTCCAGACCAAGCCAAGTCCAACGAGGAAGCCAGATTCATTTAACAACCGTGTCACTAACTTAACACCTGCCGTGATTCACTGAACCACAGTGGAAAGGAAGGTCATAAAATGGTTTGAAATTTACTTAACGACTGTCTCGCTTAGCAACAGAAATTTGGGGTTCTACTGTGCTCATAAACGGGGGGGCTATCCCACTGTTCTGTCCAATCTCTTCTTTAAAATCTCCAGTGTTGGGAGCACCCACAATTTCTAGAGATCTGAGCAGCGCCTCTAAGGTCCCTTCCAATTCTACAGAAATCCCAATTCTATTTCTCTTTGCCAATGCAAATCTTTGCGGAGAAGTAACCTGGAGACACTTGGGAATTATGATTTTCCCATAATGTTCTGGATTGTTCTGTTCCTTGCACCCCATTCCGCCCTCCCCCCAAAAACCTACTTTCCTTACCTCTTTTACCAGCTGGTCTTAAGCGTGGAAATTTTTTTTCTTAATCTAGAGAAAGTATTGTACACCAACATCTTTATATACCCTCCATGCAGGCTGACTCAGTGATAAAATCAGCAGGACTCCATTGTGAGATTTCCAGGAGTGCATCTAAGTGTTATTTAGTTTAGCCATTCAGAAAACACAATGTGATATCATTTAGATTGTTCTTCGGGGCCTCTAATTGGGCTGGTTTGGGGCCTGAAAAGATCAGTAAAATATTAAGTCCTGGTGTCCAAGCCAGCGCCTTTCATCTGAATACACTCGAAAAGTGTTTAAAACACAATGTGCCCAGTTTGCATCAGAACAGAATATGTTCCTGATAATGAAAAAAAAAAAAGCCATGGAGAACATCCTAGACAAATATTTTTGAATTCTGAGTGTGGTGATAGTTTGATAAGAGCCAAAAAAATAAACCAGGGTCATTGGAGGTTTTTAAGAAGAGACTGGACAGCCTTTTGTCCAGGGGGGTATGGAATTTCTTGCTCCAACAGGGAGCTGGACTAGAACGGGGGTCGCCAACCTTTTGGACCTCAGGGACCACCAAACTCATCATTTTAAATCCCGTGGACCAGAGACCCTGGGAAAATCCCCAAAAAAGTCTGCAGGAAAATTCCACACCCAGTTTTCCTACCAATGGATCGTTCTTTATTTGGGATCGCAGGTTACCATCTCTAGCTCTGTTCTCAGGGGGAGAGAAAGAGAGAGAGAGGGAGAGACTTTTGGCTTCATGCAAGGAAAGCAGCAGAAGCCGCAGAAGTCTTTCTTTCTCCTCTCCCTCAAACTCCGCCAGAAATGAGCCTTTTCCAGCGCAGCCTCTTGGAGCAGGAGGCCTTGCAGGGTCTCAGAGGGTCATTTCTGGCGGAGTTTGGGGGAGAGAAAGAAAGACTTTGGCTGCTTTCCTTGCGTGCAGCCAGAAGCAGAAGAAGAAAGAAGTGGAAAGAAGCAGCCGGGTGGCCAGGCCAGGCGCGTGGGGCAAGTGGGGCAAGTTCCTCCCCCTCCGCCCTTTTCCCCCGTCCCCTCACTACCTCGTGTTGTTTGCAATGCAAGCAACGCAAGCTTTGTGTTCCCGCGGGCCATGTGGGCAGCTCAGCCTTGTGTTCCCTCACAGCCTGGATTAATTGCTTTCAGGGGGACATTTCTCTGCGGACCACCAAAATTTTCTTGCAGACCACCAGTCCCCGGCCCACTAGTTGGCGACCACTGGTATAGAGCAATGATTGCCAACCGGTGGGCTGTGCACCACTCGTGGTCTTGGTGGTCCGCAGAGAAATGTCACCCCCAAAGCAATTAATCCAGGCTGTGCAGGAACACGAGACTGTGCTGCCCACAAGATCCCTCTCATAATTCCTGCTATTGAGCCTGGTTTCACCCAGTCTGTACGCATCCTTTGGGTTTTTCTTGCTTAAGTGTAGGACTTTCCTTTTCTGCACCTTGAATTTCATTTTGTTAGATACGGCCCAGGGTTCCAGTCCATCAAAGAAATAACAGCTGGAAACTTATCAAGGAGAGACGCAACCTGGAACTAAGGTGGCATTTCCCGACAGTTAGAACAATTCACCAGTGGAACAGAAGTGGCCTTCAACAGTTATGGGTGCTTCTTTTGAAGAGGAGGGTGGAACAGCCATTTGTCTCAAATGGTATAGGGTTTCTTGCCCGACTAGAAGACCTCCAAGGTCCCTTCCAACTCTGTTATCCTGTTTGCAGCAACTAGGTATGTCTAACCTAACAAAGAGAAGGACTAGGAGTGACATGATAACAATTTTTCAATATCTCAGGGGCTGCCCCAAAGAAGAGGGAGTCAATCTATTCTCAAAAGCACCCGAAGGCAGGAGGAGAAGCAACGGATGGAAACGAATCTAAGGAGAGAAGCAACTTGGAACTAAGGAGAAATTTTCTGACAGTGAGGACAATTAATCACTGGAAGGGCTTGCCTTCAAAAGTTATGGGTGCTCCATCGCCGGAGGTTTTCGAGAAGAGATTGGACGGTCATGTGTCCGGAGTTGTACAGGGTCTCCTGTTCGAGCAAGGGGTCGGACTAGAAGACCTCCAAGGTCCCTTCCAACTCTGCTATCCTGATGCCAGGAGTTGGGTGTGTCTTGTTTAATGAAAAGAAGGACCAGGTCTGACATGATAAGCACTGTTGCAATATTTGAGGGGCTGCCACAAAGAAGAGTGTGTGTTTGTGCGTGTGTGTGTGAATCTGTTGTCCAAATCACCTGAAGGCAGGACAAGAAGCAACAAATGGAAACTAATCAAAAAAGAGAAGAATTAAGAAGAAATTGCTGGCAGTTACAACAATTAATCAGTGGAAGGCTAGTGAAGATTAGATTCATTGGGGGAATCTAACACAACATGCTAAGCCGAAGCTAGATAAACCATGTTATGGTATAGCACAAGGGCCTTCAAACTTGGCAAGCTTAAGACTTGTGGACTTCAACTCCCAGAATTCCCGAGCTAAGATGACTGGAGGAGGAATTCTGAGAGTTGTGAAGTCCACAAGTCTTAAATCTGTCAAGTTTGAAGGCCCCTGGGTTAGATTAATGAAAAGAAGGGTAGCGGGTGACATGATAGCAGTGTTCCAATATTTGAGGGGCTGCCCCAAAGAAGAGGGGGTCAACTTATTTTCCAAAGCCCCTGAAGGCAGGACAAGAAGCAACAGATGGAAACTGATCTAAGGAGAGAAGCAACCTGGAATTAAGGAAGAATTTCCTGACAGTGAGAACAATGAACCAGTGGAACTGCTTTCCACTAGAAATTGTGGGTGCCCCATCACTGGAGGCTTTTAAGGAGAGACTGGACAAGGGTCTTCAAACTTGGCAAGTTTAAGACTTGTGGACTTCAACTCCCAGAATTCCTGAGCTAACATGACTGGGGAAGGAATTATGGGAGTTGACCTCCACAAGTCTTAAAGCTGTCAAGGTTGATCTATCTATCTGTCTGTCTATCTATCTATCTATCTATCTATCTATCTATCTATCTATCTATCTATCTATCTATCTATCTATCATCTCTCTCTCTCTTCTCTCTCCATACCTACCTACCTAATTACCAATCAATCAATCAATCTATCTATCTATCTATCTATTTCTTTCTATCTATCTATCTATCTATCTATCTATCTATCCATCTATCTATCTATCTATCTATCTATCTATCTATCTATCTATATCTATCATCTATCACAAAGGTCTTCAAACTTGGCAAGCTTAAGACTTGTAGGCTTCAACTCCCAGAATTCCTGAGCTAACATGACTGGGGAAGGAATTATGGGAGTTGACCTCCACAAGTCTTAAAGCTGTCAAGGTTGAAGACCCCTGGTACAGTGTGTTGAACAGACTAGTTCTCCTTCTTTTGTCCCTTATTCTGCTTCCTGATGGACAGATGACCTATTCCAGGCCGTTGGTTTGACAGATCACCTGGAAGAGACGTGCAAATCTGGCACTGGAAAATGTCTCTGAGTTTCAAGATATCAGTGGAAATATTTATCTTGGAAGATCTTGTGAGCTTGTATCTCTGTGATTATCAAAGCCCTGAATTGGTTCTTTCATTCACGGGAAACTATATAACTGGCAGCCCAAGAAAAGATTAGGGAGGACAGATCTGAGCACACCGAGGACGCTCCATCCATCCATCCATCCATGTAAGTCAACTGTGTGATGGTCCAAAGGTACCCCAGATAGTGGAAGAATCCCCTTCTTAGAAAGTTGATGGATATGTAAGATTGGGGTTGAGTCTCCCATCCAACCATTCCTGCATCTTCAGCTCCAGAGTCTGGGGTGCAACTCCAGGATGAGTTCCAGCAGGATTAGAAAGGGCCACCCATGTCTTCTTCTGCAGAGTTGTCAATTGAGGTTCTCAATCTCTTTTTTTTAAAAAAATGTTCTATCAGTTTCCTCCAATTGCCTTTTCTATGGACAGTCATCAGATACTTCTGGGCTCCATCCCTTGAGCTGGAGGGCCCCAACAGGTTAACAGATTAACAGAGTTGGAAGGTACCTTGTGGGTCATGTAGTCCAACCCTCACCCCCACCAAAGCAGGAGACCCTAGAATATTTCTGACAGAGGTCAGTCAGATCTCTTCTTGAAAGCCTCCAGGGATGAAGCTCCCACAACCTCTGAAGGCAACTTCTGTTCCATAGGTTGATTGTTCTCACTGTCAGAAAGTTTATCTTTATTTCCAGGTTGAATCTCTCCTTGTTCAGCTTCCATCCATTCTTCCTTGTCTGGCCTTCAGGTGCCTTGGAGAATAGCTTGACTCCCTCCTCCTCCTCTCTCTGGCAGCCCCTCAAATATTGGAAGACCACCATCAAAGTCTCCCCTGGTCCTTCTCTTCACTAGACTATCCATGTCCGGTTCCTGCAATCATTCATCATATGTTTTAGCCAGTGGTGGGATTGAAATAATTTAACCACCAGTTCTCTGCCCTAATGATTTCTTCCAACAACCAGTTCACCAAACTGCTCAGGAAGTTAATAACCGGTTCTGTTGAACCGGTGTGAACCGGCTGAATCCCACCACTGGTTTTAGCCTCCAGTCTTCTAATCCTCCTGGTTGCTCTTCTCTGTACTTTTTCTAGAGTCTCAACATCTTTTTTATAATGTGGGGACCAAAACTGGATGAAGTACTCTAGGTGTGGCGTTACTAAGGCTTTACAGAGTGGTCTTAGTATCTCCCTTGATCTTGATTGTATCCCTCTGTTAATACAACTTAGGATTGCATTGGCTTTTTTGGCTGCTGCTGCACACTGTTGGTTCCTATTTAGCTGGTTGTCCCCTAAGACTCCAAGATCCCTCTCCCAGTTCCTGCTATTGAGCCTGGTTTCACCCAGTCTATATGGGTACTTTTTGGGTTTTTGGGGGCTAAGTGTAAGACTTTAGTTTTCTCTACCTTGAGAAAAGGTCTTTGACTCTGTCCTTCTTCTAGAAGATGAGAGGGTCAATATGGGCAGAAGACCAGAAGATCAGAGACTGGGTGTTATAAGGGGAACCCATGTTCTCCAGGGCTACAGCAGCTCAGTGTCTGCCATTTTGAGCCTTTGAGGCTCCGCCATCATGGGAAATGATTAGAATAAAACAAAACCAGGGCTCTTCCTTCTCACTCTCTCCAAAAAGCAAAAAGGGAGGTGATTATTTATTTGAGGACATCTTTAGTTTGAGGCTAAATGGCCTTCCCTTGGTTTCATCCAGATGTTTTCATCTAGAGTGAAGAGGTGTGAGGTGCACTTGGTAGTCAAATCAAAAACCATTTGATTCCCTTTGAATGTCTGGAAACCCAAAGAGATGGTGGCCTTCAGTTTGCCTCTCCTTCCATCAGGTTCTTTTGAGCTCTGTCCCTTGAGTTGAGGTGCCCATCAAATCTTTGACTCCGTCCATCTTCTAGAACAAGACCAGGGATGACATGATAGCACCGTTCTGATATCTCAAGGGTTGCCCCAAAGAATACACAGTCAAGCTATTCTCCAAAGCAGCTGAAGGCAGGACAAAAAGCAATGGATGGAAACTCATCAAGGACAGAAGGGAGGACAATTAATCATTGGAGGAGCTTTTTTGTAGAAGTTGTGTGGGTGTTCCATCCCTGGATGTTTTTAAAGAAGGGTTTGGACAGAATGGTATAGGACAAGGGTCTTCAAACTTGGCAAGTTTAAGACTCGTGGACTTCCACTCCCAGAATCCCTGAGCTAACGTGATTGGAGGAGGAATTCTGGGAGTCGAAGTCCACGAGTCTTAAACTTGCCAAGTTTGAAGACCCTTGGTATAGGATATCCTGCCTGAGCAGGGGGTTGGACTAGAAGACCTCCAAGGTCCCTTCCAACTCTGTTCTTCTGTTACCCAAGAGAACCAACGTAGAACCAAGGAGGAATTTCCTGACAGTGAGGACAATTCATCGGTGGAAGGACTTGCCTTCAGAAGTTGTGGGTGTTCCAACAACTTTTAAAGAAGAGATTGGGCAGCCACTGGTCTGAAATGATATAGGGTTTCCTGCCTGAGCAGCGGGTTGGACTAGAAGACCTCCAAGGTCCCTTCCAACATTGTGATGTTGAAATCCATGTCCTCCGTGGCTACCTTTTCAGTGACTTAACAGCATCTCCGTGTCTGCCATTTTCAGCCTTTGAGGCAGGGGTGGGGTGCTACAGGTTCGGCCCGGTTCTACAGAACCGGTAGCTCTGAAGAGCAGCAGACTACTGAACTGGTTCGCTGCGACAACCCGCCGAGCCACCCGCCGGGGCTCTTGGCTGTCCTTTATTTCTTGCTTTTTCAACCTGAGCTGCTTTGCGCGGCACAGGTGAGGTTGAAAAAGCAGGAAAGAAAGAGGAGTTTGAAAAGGCTTGTCAGCTGTCCAGGTGGCACAGCTAACGGTTTCTTGCAAATGCTGTACAGGTGTGTGCAAAACGCACTCACACCGAACCGATAGTAACGCCGGTTGAATCCCACCCCTGCTTTGAGAGTTTGCCGTGAGGGGAAAAAGGATCGGAAGGGAGCAAAAACAGGCCTCTCCTTCATTCCCCGAATCTGAAGACTCAGGTTCTCACTCCATGTTTTTACAGCCAAGGATTCGTTTCTGACTTTCTGCCAGTCACCATGGATCAAGTCCTCAAGAGGCCCTGGCTTGGCGTGCTCGTCTTCTTCTGTGCTGCCATGGTCCCTTCGGAGGGTGGAGATTCCTGTAAAATCGTAGCTTATTTCGAGCCAGACACAATGCTGCGTAGTAAGTAAAATGGCTGACTTCCTGCTAGCTGAGACCGCTGTAAGAATACTGGGGGGGGGAGATTTCAAAGCGGTTAGCGCTTAGCAATAGCACTTAGACTTATATACCGCTTTATAGTGCTTTACAGCCCCCTCTCTAAGCAGTTTACAGAGTCAGCCTCTTGCCCCCAACAA
>NW_020769521.1:89116-100839 GCF_900518735.1 Pseudonaja textilis | reverse complement strand
TTCTATTCTATTCTATTCTATTCTATTCTATTCTCTATCCCGTTCCACCCCATCCCATCCCATTTTATTTAAATTCTATTCCTATATCCTTCTATTCTATTCTGTTGCACCCTATGACTGTTATTAAGTGTTGTACCTGATGATTGTTGACTCTTGAAGAATGTATCTTTGTTTTTAATGTACACTGAGAGCATTTGCACCAAAGATGAATTCCTTCTGTGTCCAATCACACTTGGCCAATAAAGAATTCTATTCTATTCTATCTGGATGGAGGGCAAGACCTCAGGTCCTAGACAGAATGCCCGTCTATAGCAGCAGAATTAGTGGAGAACGGGAAGGTTTAATCTTGGATTTAATCTTGTCAAGGCAGCCATTTGTTGGGATGGTCTGAGGTCTCCTACCTTGGACAGGAGGCTGGATTAGAAGACCTCCAAAGTCCTTTCCATCTTGCTGTCAGGATTCCAGCAATCACTCTAATTAAATCATGATTCTTGAGCCAAACTTCAAAAAAACTTCAAAGGATCCATTAGAGGCGACCGACTGGCCCTGCCCTGCATGAAGCCAACTCTGGCCTACCTCATTTATAGTCCCCTGGGACCCTGTTTCTCCCCTCCCCCCCCCGGGTGTCTCATCAACCAGGTTCTCCCATTGAGCCCATTCATGGGCTGGGTGTCATCAATCACGTTCTCCAATGAAATATATTCATGGGCAAAAGCTCCGGTAGTTTAGTTACAATCCTTTAAAGAGAAGAGTTGGAATGTGGAAGAGTTGGAAGAGTTTTGCTTTCAAACTGCTGCACGGCTCTTCCAGATTTCCTCCACCCCCCTTTTTTATGGCAACTACTAAAACAGGCAGAGGAATGTTTTCTGAGTTGACATTCGGCTCCTCTCACTTCTTGAAGGTGACCTGTATTAAGCAAAAACAAATTGAGTGCAGATATAGAATTTAGGGTTGCTATAAGGTGATCAGCCTGGATGTTCCTACTCTACCCAGGACGCCTCTGATAATGGGTAGCCCTTCCACTTGATTTGCTGTCAGGATTCCAGCAATCGCTCTAATGAAATCATGATTCTCGAGCCAAACTTCAAAAAATTTGAAAGGATTTAATTGAGGCGACATACTGGCCCTGCCCTGTATGAAGCCAACTCTGGCCTACGTTATTTCTGGTCCCCTGGGACCCTGTTTCCCCCCCACCGGATGTGTCATAAATCAGATTCTCCAATTGAGCACCTTAAGGAGTTGGGTGTCATCAATCACGTTCTCCAATTAAATATATTCGCGGGCAAAAGCTCTGGTAGTTTAGTTACAACCATTTAAAGATAAACAGTTGGAATGGACTTTCGCCTCCAAACTGCTGCCCTGCTCTTCCACATTTCTTTCCTCCCTCCCTTTTTTTTTTTAAAAAAATAGCAACTACTAAAACAGGCATAGGAATGTTTTATGAGTTGACATTAGAAAATTAGTGATGGGAGCATGATTGAAGCATAGCTCAGAGAAGCCAAAAAGAGATTTCATTGGGTTGGTGGTCTTCCTGAGAACTTGTACAAAGCTCTGAGTACTTAGTACTAATACTTGCACGGTGTACAAGTACTATACACAAGTCTATCATCTTCCCTGAGAAACTGTACACAACTCTTAATACTTAGTACTAGTAGGCCACTTCTAAGCATTGTAACCAGGTGCTCACCCATCATGAAACCAGTGGTGGGATCCAAATGGTTTTAGCACTGGTTCGGTGGGCGTGGCTTGGTGGGCGTGCTTTGCCTAATGCCAGGGCGCAGCTTTCTCCACACCAGCTGAGACCTGCAGTGCTCATCAGCTGAGAGGATAAAGAAGAGAAGGGGTGGCTGGAAGGGCCAATCCTGCACTGTTCTCTTTCTCCTCTCAGCTGATTGTCAGAGGATTTGTCCCCCTCCTGTCAGGTGATGATACTGTCTGAACTAGTAGCACACCAGCACTGCATCCCAACATGCCTTTCTTTGTCCCAAAGATGCTTTTTCAAGAGACAGCTGGACTTTTTGGATTTTGATGTTGCTTCGCCTCGAAGAAGCTTCTTCAGCTCTGACTGGATGGTGGGGAATGGAAGGATTCATGCTCCTTGCAGACAGCTGGTCATTTGCATCCTTTTAGAGGGCCGTTGAGGCCACCTGGAGGTTCATCTGTGTCCTCGGGGTCACCTGGGTGGTGCAAACGGGTGTGGAGCCTCCTTGGAACTGCTGAAAGGATGATGTTGTAGACTGGAGACGTTGTATCCCTCCTCCTTTGTTGAGAGAGGGGCTACTCAATTGGGACCTAGATGGCCTCTTTGACCCTTCTTCCAAACCGGTGGTCCTCTCTGTCCCAAATGTGGACTTTGCTATCTTCAAAAGAATGGCTTTTGGGAATTAAATGCAGGTGGCCTGCTGAATCTTGTCCTGATGGGTTTGTTCTCCGAGGTTGTGCCGTGCATTTGTGAAGTGGCTGTTTTGTTCCTCAGTGTACAGATCTGTCTTCAAAGAAAAATCAGAAAGTCCTTTTGGTTCTTGAAAAAGCACCTTTGGGACAACCAGGACCTGGAGGATGGAGAACTTCTATAGATGCTTTCCTTTGCCCTTCTTCATGCTATCCTTCTTTAATTCATAGGATGAAACTTAAAGATCTCAAACCCCCTGAAATTTCCACGAAGTTAATTCCACCCGAGAATATACAGACGTCCATGATTATTACCCTCACAGTTGGCGGGAAAAGGTGAGCGAGACGTTCTTTGTCAAAGACCTGGAAAATAGATGTGGTTCAGGGTGGCTTTGAGATGTTTGGGGGGACTTATTCACCCAACTGAGTGGAGAATCTTGCCCAGAACGTAAAGAAATACGCTGTTCTACGGGTAAATGCGAAAATCTGGAGATTGGACCATTTTTAGATTGGATGTTGGGCAGACTGTCTCTCTCTTGTCTTTCGTGCAGTTTTATTGGTGGAAATATGGAGATCACCATGAAAACCAAAATGGACATCATGATTAAGATGACGAAGCACCCCACAAAGAACATCGCGATGGAGAAAACTGGGTGTGGACTGCATCTGCTGGCCTACAAAACCAACCTTCCCAGCAAGTGAGAACCACAAGACATATGGGGTTCAGCCAAGAACTCAGAAATCTGAATCTAGCTAGAAACAAAAGAGTGCCAATGATATGAAGGACGAGGAAGGTGTAGCTCAGGAACCATCCCCGAAATGGAGAATTACAGTGCAGGTGACCTCCAGGAAGTATGAGGGACAAGAGTCTCCACTCTTTGGTTCTGTGGTGGCCTGTTTCTCCTCATTTTGACTCCCACCTCTTGAAAACCAGACTGTTCCACTCCAATGTCCAAGGAGATCCAAGAGTAGGACTTTCATAACAGGCAGAATAGCCTTAAGGAAGGAAGTGGGATCCTCCTCCTCCTCCTCCTCCTCTCTTCTTTCTTCCTCTTCCTCCTCTTCCTCCTCTTTTCTGCTTTTTTGCTCCTCCACTTCCTCCCCCTCCGCTCCTCTCTTCTCTATTGTTCTTCCTCCTTGTCCTCCTCTTCCCCCTCCTTCTTTCTGCTTTTTTCCTCCCCTCTCCTCCCCTTCAACTCCCTTCCCTTCTAGCATTGATGATGTTCCCTAGTTGGGTCATGAAACATCTGTAAGAAAATTACCAAGTTTAGGGAGCAACAAGGACCCCACAGTTCTCCTCCGCCCTTCGTTCTTGTTTTTCCTCCTCATTCTTGTATCCTCTTCATCTTCTTTCTCCTCCTCCTCCTCTTCAACTCTCCTTCCTTCTAGCCCTGATGATGTTCCCTAGTTGGGTTATGAAATGTCTACAAGAAAGCAACCAAGCTCAAGGACTACACAGTCCTCCTCCTCCTCCTCCTCCTCCTCCTCCTCCTCCTCCTCCTCCTTCCTCCTCTCCTTCCTCCTCCTCCTTCCCCCTCCCCCTCCTTCTCCTCCTCTTCCTCCTCTTCCGTCTCCTCTTCCTCCTTTCTTGCAGATAGACAGCATTTGGGTGAGGGGCTATAAAGGGCTGGACTTGGAGATTGCCCATCCTTGATTTCATTCCAGTGGAAGCCAGCTTCTTTTCTGGATTGAGGAACCGGCTGAATTCCAAGGGATTCCACTTCCTCCTGGATTAATCTGAGGATAGAGGCAAGGTTTTATAACAAAGGTTGCAACGCACTTTTGAACAGCGTTGCACCTCAGTACAAATATTTTAAAATGCACATTTTGTTGGAAATACACACGGAGACAGAGTGTGTATGAAGAAGACACTGTCACAGATACAGGGTAGAAAAACCGCCATTTTCCAATTTTGCAATTTTTTTGCAATTTTGTGTGAAAATTCTTTGTTTGAACATAAGACTGCGTAGACGAGAACTGCACAAAATGCTTAATTGTAGCACACGCTTTTCCCAACAATAGGCTGTTGCCCTAGTTCACTCCATCCTCCCAGGGTTTGCAAGTTGATGAAACTACATAAATAAGTCTTTGATGGTTGGTCCTGATAGGAAAGAAAAGCCGTGACAATGTAACAGCTAACATGCAGGCAGCTTTGGCAGTCAATAATAGCGGTAGCCATAGCCCTTAGACTTATATACCACTTCACAGTGCTTCACAGCCCCCCTCTAAGTGGTATACAGAGTCAGCCTATTGGCCCCACACAATTTTTCAAATGAGGACCCACTTCGCAAGGACGAAAGGCTGGGTCAACCTTGAGCCAGTCAGGATCGAACTATTGGCAGTGGGCAGAGTCAGCCTGCAATATTGCATTCTAATAGATAGATTGGAATGGACAAACAGATAGATAGATAGATAGATAGATAGATAGATAGATAGATAGATAGATAGATGATATAAAGAGAGAGAGAGAGAGAGAGAGAGACGGAGAGAGAGACAGACAGAAAGAGAAATAGCACTGAGTCAACCTTGAGCTGGTCAGGATTGAACTTCTGTCAGTTGGCAGAATTAGTCTGCAATGCTGCATTCAATAAGTAGATTGGAATAGACAGATGATAGATAGATAGATGATAGATAGATAGATAGATAGATGATATAAAGAGAGAGACAGACAGACAGAGACAGAGACAGAGAGACAGAAACAGCAATAGCACTGAGTCAACCCTAAGCTGGTCAGGATTGAACTGCTGGCGGTCGGCAGAATTAGCCTGCAATGTTGCATTCTAATAGATAGATTGGAATAGACAGACAGACAGACAGACAGACAGATAAAAAACAGTAGTAGCACTGAGTCAACCCTAAGCCAATCAAGATCAGTCTCCATCTATCCATCATTAATGCCTCAACAGTTGTTGAGATAAATGAGACAAAACTAAAACACAGAATCTTGGCCTTGAAAATAAAAAAAATTGCATGGCCCAATGATAGCCCTCAAAGGAATTACTTTACTAATTTCCTGGGTCTGCTTCTCTTCTCTTCCAGCATGCTACCAAAGGTGTTGAATAAGTTTTTGAATTCCACCCTTGAGAAACTCCTGCCTGGCATGGTAAGTTTTGGGACTTTGAGTTCATACAGTCGAGTCGTGAAGGATCCAGCTGGGGCTTACTGGGGGGGGCGTGGTAGCAGTCTTCCAAGATTTGAGGGGCTGCCCCACTGACAGCATATGCACCAAGACAAATTCCTTGTGTGTTTAATCACAGTTGGTCAATAAAGAATTCATTCATTCATTCATTCATTCATTCATTCATTCATTCATTTATTCATTCATTCAATCATTCATTCATTCAATCATTCATTCATTCAATCATCCATTCATCCATTCATTCAATCATTCATTCATTCATTCATTCATTCATTCATTCAAAGAAGAGGGGACCAACCTATTTTCCAAACCCCCCGAAGGCAGGACAAGAAGCAACTGATGGAAACTGATCAAGGAGAGAAGCAATGTAAAACTAAGGATACATGTCTTGACAGTGGAACTGCTTGCCACCAGAAGTTGTGGGTGCTCCATCCCTAGAGGTTTTTAAGAAGAGACCAGACAGCCATTGGTCTGAAATAGTAGAGGGTCTCTTGCTTGGGCTAGAAGACCTCCAAGTTCCCTTCCAACTCTGTTATTCTGATATAAATAAAACTGATCAATCAATCTTCTTCAAAGGTTGCATCCGCTCCCCACCTCTTGAGGATCCAGCTTCAACCACATCTGCTGTTCTTGTCCAACAATCTCTCCTTTCTCCTTCCCTTGCCTTCCAGATGTGCCCAGCTGCAGACAACGTGATTGCCTTTATGGAGACCAAAATAGAACCCATGTTTGGTGAGTGCCTTTGTTGAAGGAACTGGGCCTGGCTAGTCTAGGGAAGAGAGAAGGACCAGAGGAGACAGGAGAGCAGCCTTCCAATATTTGAGGGGCTGCCCCAGAGAGGAGGAAGGGGTCTCAAGCTATTTTTTAAAGCACCTTTGAAGGCCAGACAAGGAAGGATGGATGGAAACTGACCAAGGAGAGATTCAACCTGGAATTTTCTGACAGTGAGAACAATCAACCCCATGGAACAGAAGTTGCCCTTGGAAGTTTTGGGAGTTTCATCACTGGAAGCTTTCAAGAAGAGATTAGACTGTCATCTGTCAGAAATGGTGTAGGGTCTCCTGCTTGGGCAGGGGGGTTGGACTAAATGACCTACCAGGTTCCTTCCAACTCTGTTAATCTGTTAAACTGATTGAGCTGTTCTGACCCATCATGTCAGCTCAGTGGGCCCCGTCGCTTCTGATGGGCAGCCAGGTGCCTGTGATGCAGAAGGTGAGAAAGGAACCAAAGCTGCCAAGAGAATACCTTGACCTGGAAGGCCACAGGAGACAGTTTGAAGATACGATAGCACCCCAAAGATCAACATTTTGAGTTTTTCCTACCTTTTGGGGGAGGAGACAATCTGAAGACCCTGTTCCCACAGTCAACTCTTCAGTTGACTTTTGCGCTCTGCCATTGATGGGGGTCTCGTGGGGGTGGGGGCTGCTCAGCTTGTCCCACTTGGGATGTCCTGTTAAGACAAAACAGGAGTGTTGGATCTGGTCAACTTTAGGCAGAGCTTTTGTTCCATTGTGTCTCTGGGAAGAAATTTTGGAAAAGCAACTAAGAAAGAAAAACTCCATACTGCTCCTTCCCAAGCTTGAGAGGTGTTGGGTTATTGATTTGGTGGCCAGAGATCTTATGATACAAATTCAGTTTGTGTTCCAGAGAAGCTCACATGTGTCAGGGTTCCGGAGATTGCCCTAATTAACTCACGAGCCCCAAGACAAGCTTCAAAAGAACCCCAAATATTTATTAGGAGCAACCTGTCGGCATTGAGCCATATGAGGCCAACTCTGCCACATGTAATATATGGTCACCTGTGACCCTGTTTTCCCCCCTCCCTCTGGGTGTGTCATAAATCAGATTCTCCAATGAAAGGGTTTAGATGTCATCAATCACATTCTCCAATGATGGATTTTCGCAGGCAGAAGATCCGGTAGCCTAGCTACAATCTTTGTAAGATAAACGTGGAATGTACTTCTGGTTTTAATAGCCGTATTGCTCCTTCAGGCTTCCCTTCCTCCTGCTTATGGCAACTCGAAAACAGGCATAGGAATGCTTTACGAGTTGACAACATTTTATTTTATTTATTTATTTTATTTGGTTGAAACTTTTTTCTTAAATGAAAAGAAAAACCACATAATCAGTAACAGAGAATCCCCAAAGAACATTTCTCCACATTTCTCCAATGGATATCCTGGTCATTTGACCATTGGGGATGATGTGGGTTTGTTGTGGTTTGCAAACCATGATATTTTTTTTTTGGCCTGGGGTGAACCATTTATTAGCCTTGCAGGTCCCATTTGTGGCTCCCCAAGGTCAATTTGGGGCTTCTAGGAGTCGTATCAATTGTGCCTGGTTTGAGAAAGGCTGTCCTGTATCTTTTCGTAGAAAAAAAATCTTTCGGAGAGAGCACCACGGTGTGGTATGAAGTGGCCGAAGAACCAGGAGTCTTCCCAGATTACAACTTGATTCAGCTCAAGGTAAGAGTGATTGGCTACATCATCCATCATTTTCACCCCACGTTGTCACCAACCAGCCTTAATCTAGAAAGAGGGCAGAAAAAAGCCATAAAAAGAATTAGGGGACTAGAGCAGAGGTGGGATCCAGCCAGTTCCGACTAGTTCTGGAGAACCAGTAACAGTAAATTTTGAGTCGTTTGGAGAACCGGCCAATCCCACCTCTGACTGGCCCCGTCATCCCCATCTACTCCCCACCTCCCATTGAGCTGATCGGCTGGGTCTTCTTTGGTTGCCCTGCACAGGAGAACAGAGCTGGAAAGCAGGTTACTGGGGTGGGGAGGGAAGGGGGACTTTGCAGTGTATCCTTCCCATGGAGTGGGGTGGAAATGGAGATTCTACAACATCCATCTCCTGCCAGACCCACCAAGCCATACCTGCCAAGCCACTCCCACAGAACTGGTAGTAAAAAGTTTTGAATCTCACCACTGGACTGGAGGCTAAAACTTATAAAGAACTGTTGCTGGAATTGGGTACATCTAGTTTGATGAAAAGAAGGACTAAGGGTGACGTGATAGCAGTCTTCCAATATTTGAGGGGCTGCCCCAAAGACGAGGCAATCAATTTATTTTCCAAAGCACCAGAGGGCAGGACAAGTCTAGTGAAGAGAAGGACCAGGGGAGACATGATAGCAGTCTTCCAGTATTTGAGGGGCTGCCCCAAAGAAGAGGGAGTCAAGCTATTCTCCAGAGCACCAGAAGTCAAGACAAGAAGCTTCGGATGGAAACTAGTCAAGGAGAGAAGCAACTTAGAATTAAGGAGAAATTTCCTGCTGTGAAGATCTGTCTGTGCATCTTAGAGACTCTGGGCCGAGTCCTTCCTTGTCAGCACTGTGTTTGGAAATAGTTACTTGGCAGCTCTCCAGGCTAGATAAGTTCTGCGCTCCTAATTACACCCTTGAAAGACTGTTTGCCAGGCCTTTGGCTGAATGCGAATGCAAGAAATTCAACTTCGTTTAATAAAAGGGATTTTTCCGGGACGAAGAGTCTGCTTAGTGCTTTTTGAGGGAAGCCTTTTAGGTCAGAACATGTGTGATTCTTGGTGCTCTCTGAGCTTGGTGGTTCTTTTGCATTTAAAAAAAATGGGAGCAAACCCCACTCCCTCCTAACACGAACGATGTAATCTTGTTGGGTAATTAAACATCTGCAAGAAAACAATCAAGCTATGAGAACAGAGGGACTCCTCATTTCAATCCTGAACTACGAATATTCTCATTTATTGGTATTCTGGCTTCTTTCCAGCCATCAACAATGTAGGATTGCTTTGCAGACTTTGGCTTGAGGTTGCAGGAGCCCAGAATAAAATTGGATGTGGAGATTAGATGTCCAAGAACAGAACCAAGTTGCAGATGACCTCTGCGCCCCACCGATCCAGTGTGTACTTTGAGACAAGTTTCACTTGCTTTTGAAATGACAGCGCTGGTATTTATGCTTCCTTTTCAAGGTTAAATTCCAACCCAATAATGGGGAAATCGTAGAAGTCGCACCTGATCCGGTTCCTGAAGATCTGCCACCAAAAGAGGAAGGAAAAACTGCTGTCTACATACCTGTGTCTACCATCAACGTTGCAATGATGTTGATGGATGGCTCGTTCAACTCTGTTATTACCAAAATTGAGGTGATCAAAGAATCAATTCCTGGATTCGGGGTGAAAAACCCACTTTGGATTCCTCGATATGCTCCCTAGATCTCTAAAATTCCTTCACAAGGGTGTCTCCTTCCAAAATCTAGATTCTAAACAAAGGGATTGGTGTGTTGGCGATATTTATTTATTCAGCTCACTTTCTTCCAGGTTGATTTCCATGGGAAGTAAGCGTTGCTTCACTTGGGGTGAAAGGTCATTGCTTGCAATCTTTGGCTTGGCTATTTCATTTTTGTTACTAACTTGAGTATTTCTCTCCCCGCCTTTTTTGGGTCAGGGTTCCACTCCTACGACTGACCAGCTGAAAGAAATATTGCCAGATGTAAGTTTATTGTGTTTTGGGGCAACTTTGTAAGAACTGACGTGATTTCAGAAGGATGACAGCTTTATAGAGATTTGTTGGGCTCTGCAAGACGTTGGCGATAGATAAATGAGAAAGAGAGAGAGAAAATGAGATGGAGAGATAGGAGATAGAGAAATAAAGATATATAAATAGATGATACATAAGGGAGAAAGAGAGATGATAGATAGGTGATAGAGATAGATATATAATTAGATAGATAGCTGGATATAGATGATATAGATAGATAGATGATAGATAGATAGATAGATAGATAGATAGATAGATAGATAGATAGATAATAGATAGATAGATAGATAGGTAGATAGATAGGTAGATAGATAGATAGATAGATAGATAGATAGATAGGTAGATAGATAGGTAGATAGAAAGAGATAGGATATAGATACATAGAAGATAGATGGATAGACAGATGATAGATTAGATGGATGGATGGAGAGAGAGACAGAGAGACAGACGGATGGATGGATGGATGGATGATAGCAAGAGATAGGATAGAGATAGATACATAGAAGATAGATGGATAGACAGATGATAGATTAGATAGATGGATGGAGAGAGAGAGAGAGAGAGAGAGAGAGAGAGACAGACAGACAGATAGATAGATAATGGATGGATGGATGGAGAGAGAGAGAGAGAGAAAGAGATGAGATCCATGAAGCCAACCCTATAGGGTCAGCTGCCAGAGAAGGAGGTCACCTCCGAGAAAGTGAAAGGCCAAGCGGTGTGTGTGTGCCTCTCTCTACCCACTCCTCAGCACCCAAACAGTGAACTTGGTGAAGGTAGTTCAAAAACTTGATTGTAGTTTACAGCCATCTGATTTTAAGGATGTTTCGTTTTCTCCAGGCTGATCTACCTTCTGGAAAATACATGAAAATTGAAATATCTCCAAAAATGAATGCCACGTTTACTGTGTCGCCTACCAGAAGCCACATGACAATCCGAATCAAAGCCTCATTCTTGTCTGTTGAAGATGGCGCCGAGCTCCTGTCCATGGACACGGTAGATCATCATTTCATATGAGTCCCTTTGCCAGAGGCCAATAGACATAACTTGCTTAGGCTCCCTCCCCTTCCCCAAATAACTTATACGATGACACTCTTGTTAAGGTTGAATTCAACCAGACCTCTCCAAGGTCATTCTACAGGAAGGAAGGGGAAGGAAGGAAGGAAGGAAGGAAGGAAGGAAGGAAGGAAGGAAGGAAGGAAGGAAGGAAGGAAGGAAGGAAGGAAGGAAGAGATAGGAAAGAGGGAGAGAGTGGAAAGGATTGAGGGCTGTCCAACTATGAGCCAGCAGTGTGCAGCAGAGCCAAAAAAGCTAACACAATCCTTGGTTGTATGAACAGAGGCAAAGAATCAAGATCACGTGAAGTATTACTACTGCTTTGTAAAACCTTAGTAAGGCCACAACTTTGGTCACCATCCTACAAAAAAAGATGATGAGACTTTGGAAAAAGTTCAGAGAAGAGCAACTAAGCGGATTTAAAGGCCTGGAGATTAAAATCTGTGAAGAACCACTGCAGTATTTTGGTATGGCTAGTCTAGTGAAAACAAGGACCATGGGGGACATGATAGCAGTCTTCCAGTATTTGAGGAGCTACCCCAAAGAAATTATTCTCCAAAGCATCAGAGGTCCCTTCCAGCTCTCTTCTCTTCTCTTCTCTTCTCTTCTCTTCTCTTCTCTTCTCTTC
>NW_020769521.1:70793-89106 GCF_900518735.1 Pseudonaja textilis | reverse complement strand
TTCTCTTCTCTTCTCTTCTCTTCTCTTCTCTTCTCTTCTCTTCTCTTTTCCTCTCCTCTCCTCTCCTCTCCTCTCCTCTCCTCTCCTCTCCTCTCTTGGCTTTCCTTCCCTTCTATCTATTTTTATTCTATTTCTATTAATTATTTCATATTCTGTTCTATTCTTTTTTATCCCTGTTCTGTGTTCTATTCTGTTCTGTTCTGTTCTGGTCTAGTCTAGGATGTCTTCCCCATGGAGCGATTCCATGCTGGAATCTATCTTCTATTTATCTTCCCCCACTCCTTAAGCCAGCAATTCCACCATAGTCTATCCATCTCTATCTTCTTTCTGTGTTTCAACTGTAGGTGCAGGAATGCAATGCCAGTTTTGCCATCAAAGAGGAACACCTGGCCATCACTCTGAAAGCGGGATCTTGCAGGTACTAAACAGTGGTGGGATTCAATTTTTTTTTTACTACCGGTTCTCTGGGCGTGGCTTAGTGGGCGTGGCTGGGGAAGGATACTGTAAAATCTCCAGTCAGAGGTGGTATTTGCTGGTTCTCCGAACTACTCAAAATTTCCGCTACCGGTTCTCCAGAACTGGTCAGAACCTGATGAATGCCACCTCTGGTACTAAACCTTCTTGCTCTAAAGACCCCAGCTGAAGGAAGTGGCCTTGGGGTCTCCTCAAAAGTCAATTTCCATCACAATGTCAACGTCCTGACTGATGAACCTAACTAAAAGCAAGCACACTCTACACCGGCCAATGTTTTATCGAGTACATTCTTTTGGCACCCTTGAAGGCAAAACCAGCTCTGCCTAATTCCCGCGCAAACCCACATAGTTACAATATAGAATCCCCGCTCCCCCTGATTGGTGCAGGTCCCATTGTCCAATTGAGTGTCATTGTACTGTTATGAGAAAAAGTCTCTGGTCCTTGGCGGACACCTGCAGATGTGTCCTTGGCTCTCACGGCTCTCTTCCTTGAAGTCTGGAGCCTGCGTTCCTTTCTCACCCTTCCCTCCCCACTAGTCCTTTGGCAAGTTGAAAAGCCACAATGGTTGCAACAGCATGAATGTGCTTTGAGCTTGACAGATGAAGGAACAAAGGTGGACATGCTGAAAGTAATTATGTTCTCTCCTCTTTCTTCTCACAGGTCAACAGAGATTTCTTCCCCTGCTGGAAACGTAAGCCGGAAGTTATTTTAAGATACTGGGCGTCACACATTTAAGAGTAGTGTTATCCACCAAAATGGTGATGGGCTTTTGGGATAAGACTGAGAGATGAAATAATAACCTGAATTGGGGATGGATCTAGTCTGAGTTGGTCACTGGGATTAGAAGTTTATTCTTCCAAGCTTTTGATCTCGTGCTGGAATCCATCATCAAAGAACTTCACCCTCTCCAGAATGTTTGCACTGGTTTGTTCTACATATGGTTCCCGGTTGTGCGTAGCTTTTAATTATTAATTAGGGTGTTGATGATTGCTATTAAGTCATTAATTGTTTCTTGTGCTGCCCACACACTCAGATCCTAAGTACCTGATAAGGTGGGTGATAAATCAGGATTCCTATTGACTGACAAACGAGCTTGTTTCCCAGGCTTCAATCATTTCTCTGGCTATTTTTGTCCCTGTTCAGCCAACAATCGTAATAGCTATGAAATTGAATGCATGTTCTTGTTCATTACACAAAATCTTGGAAGAATAAACGTTTGGGTCCTGGCAAGTGACTCAGATTGGATCCTGCAATAGTGTTGTGAGACACCTGTATTTACCTTCATTCATGACGAGGCCATTTTGCTTCCCTTTGAAATATTAGACATTTGCAAAGAGCTTTGTGGATGAGAACAGGTCCTGGCTTGGAGTAAAATAATATCCCGTTCATTCCATTTATACCAGCAGATTATTCCTTCCTCTTTTATCATTTTTATTGCCTGTCTAGTGCAATAGAATCCAGAGATCTTTTTTTTTAAAACAAATTTTATTGATTTTACAAAGCAATATACAAACAAACAAAACATAAAATATGATGACATAAGAAATCTTTTTCTAAAAAAACCAATACAACATCTTATTTAAAGACAGAATTATTCCAAGTTATCACATTTCCATACAAACACAATTTAATATATATATTTACCTTATCTGTTCATCTTCATATCTTATCCCGAACTTCCCTTTATTACTTCCTTTCCTTCTATTTATTCAAATTATATCTCTTTAACTTTAGATTGTATACATTGTATACAATTGATTGTATACATCTTGTTTGTAAATAAGAGTAGACGTCTCTTTTGAGTTAAAGTCCACTTTGGGCTCAATGTCACATATTTATAATGTTCTTGGTAGGGGACATAGTCTCTACTTCCCTTCTGGCTTCACCTGCCATGAAATTTCCTGATGTTCTCTTACTCCAATTTTGACATTTTTTTTTTTTGCTGTTATAGGTAGAATCAGCAAAAGATTTTATGAAAACCACCATGGATGGTTGGATCCCACATGCCAATGGTAAGTGGTTAAGACTCTAGAAAGAGTGCAGAAAAGATGATTAGGGAGATAGAGGCTTAAATACTCGAGGAACGGTTCCGGGAATTGGGTATGTCAAGTGTCTAACAAAGAGAAGGACCGGGGAGGACATGATAGCAGTCTTTCAATATCTGAGGAGTTGCCCCAAAGAAGAGCGGGTCAACTTATTTTCCAAAGCACCTGAAGATAGAAGAAGCAGCAATGGGTGGAAACTAATCAAGGAGAGAAGCGGGAATTCAGGAGAAATTTCTTGACTGTGAGAATTAAACCAGTGTGAGAATTAGATCCCTCCAACCACCGTTTAAAATAGGAGGCAAAGTCTTTTTTTTTTTTTTGGAAAACAATTTTATTGATTTTTTAAAAACAAACAAAACATAAAAACACCAGCTCTCTTCCACACATATATACAAACAGTGTGTCGGTTGGTTCATTAGTTTTGTGCATTCATTTTGTAGTCTCAATTACAGTTACATGACATAATAACTCATATTATCAATCCAAACTTATATATCCTAGTATCACTATTAGAAAATCATTTGACTATAATTTTATTCATTCATACTTTGAGATAACTATAATTTAGGTAGTTTATTCTATAACAAATGATATAATCATACCAAATCTATCCTAAAAACACTTTATAGATATGATGTCAAGTAACAAAGAAAAAGAAAAAGCAAAGATATTCCTTGTTATCTAACATTCTAAATATTCTATTATTATATTTTATCATCCAACCATTGATAGAAAAGGTCCCAAATTTCTTGACTGTGAGAATTAAACCAGCGTGAGAATTAGATCCCTCCAACCACCATTTAAAATAGGAGACAAAGTCTTTTTGTCAACTAAATATCTCAAATTGGAACTTCCTAGTAGGAAGTTGGGGCCTAAATTTTTAGGTCCATGCGCTATATCAGAAATAATCAATCCAGTAACAGTTTGATTAAGTCTCTCTCAGCTATCGGGGAAAATACACCCAATGTTTCATGTACTATAGTTTATTGAAACCTGATGTAGGATAGAATCTAAGGCCGATACCAGCAGCTCCCCCCAAATCTTTAATCGTACAGGGGGAGACACATTATGAAATAAAGAAAATCCTCGATTCTAGATTACACCGAGGGAGGTTATAATATCTGGTGTTATGGAAGGATTATCCTTTGTCCCATGAGACTTGGGTAAAAAGTTGGGATGTACATGTAGGTAGATTGGTTAAACAATTCCATGACGAATTCCCTGACAAACCAAAGGGTCCCCTTGGAGCGGGGAGAGGGGGTTAAGGGCATCGCATTAACCCCTGGTTGTATTTGGTTGATTATCTCTTTTAGGAGGTGACCTTTTCGAGGGGGGACGCCTGTCAGCTTAGGAAGCCATCTTCCACACTGCCACATAGCCTGAAAAACTGGGAGGGGGATGATTTCAATTGAGTAGTTCTAAGTAGACAAAATACAATTCTTTTGTTAGTTCAAGGTTAGTAAGTGTGGCGCAGGATGGAAAAAGGATCTTACTCTTGGGTGGATCGTGATTGGTCCATGTGGTGTGATGATGACCACGGGAGGATGGATTTGTAGTTTGGGAAATTGTGGAAAGCCCAAAAAACAGGGGTGGGATTCTACCAGTTCGGACCTATTCCCTAGAACCGGTTGTTAACATTCTAAGCTGTTCGGAGAACCGGTTGTTAGAAGAAATTACTGGGCTAATCCTGTAAGGAAGGCAGGAAGGAAACATTCTGGGGTTGCTTACAGAAACTGCCTCTACGCTAACCCTTATTACGTTCTTGGCAGGACTAGACTTCCTGTCTCAGGAACTTCTCTGAAGTTTTTTCTCTCCTTTCCTGATACTTTGCTTGTGTGGAGGGACCATTCAAAGTTACAATGGCACTGAAGAAAGTGTCTTATGACCATTTTTCACGCTTACGACTGTTGCAGCATCCCCACAGTCATGAGAGGCCAGGTGAGGAGATGCGTGCCTCGATGTGAGTGATATTGAGTTGGCCACGCCCAGCCAGTTACATGACCACCAATCCACGCCCACCACCTAAGCCATGCCCACACAACCGGTTGTTAAAAAATTTGAATCCCACCACTGCCAAAAACTTTTAGTTTTGGGATTCCACAGACGTGCCAGGTGCTATTCTAATAAAGGTATTTTTGAGGTATGTTTGTCTCAGAGTTACTGATTGGAATGGAGGGTTTGCTGGAACCCTGACAGGAATTGCTTGCCCCCAGAAGTTGTTGGTGCTTCAAGTGGAGGATTTTAAGAAGAGACTGGATAGCAAATTGTCTGATGTAGTATAGGGTCACCTCTCGAGCAGGGAATTGGACTAGCAGACCACCAAGATCTCCTCCAACTCTGCTATAATATTGATAGGAATAACTTGCTTGAAGTCAAAAACTCCTGGATGGGAATCCCCCAAAATCCTTTTCCAAGAGAAAACTGGACATCTTGGCTTTTCCTCCCTTGAAAACATTTTGCTTCTCACCCCAAGAAGCTTCTTCAGTTCTAGAAGAACTGGACTGAACTGAAACTTAACTGAAACTGAACTGAAACTCTTGGGTGAGAAGCAAAGTGTTTTCAAGGAAACAAAATCTAGAAAGTCCAGTTGACTTTTGGAAAAACAAACAAACAAACCACCACCCTTGGGACAACCATGACCTGGATGATGGAAAGCCTCCAGAGACATCCTGGATGGGAAAGAAGGGATGGACCCAACAGCTGCCTCCTCCTTTGCAGGTGTCCTGAGTAAGAATCAATTTCCCCTCCCGAGTCTGTTGGGGTTGATGTACAGCGAGGGCGAAACCACACTCGGTTTTGGAGAGGTGAGTTGATGGGACCCCAATGGTCTGTCTTTGGGTTGCTTGTCGCTGGAGAACATCTGCTGCCCAGATGGTCCAACCCTGGTCCAACCTTCCTGGCCTCAAACCACGTCTAGGATGCGGGAACCAGGGCAGGGGTCTCAAAAGGAGGCCATAGAGTGCAACTGTATCTGGGTCTCTCTTTTACTGGGAACATTCTGACAATCCCTCAACTCCTGCGGACACCCCAGCAAGGGTGCAGAATGGGCGACAGTAAGGAAGTTTCCTAGTTGGGTCATGAAATGTCTGCAAGAAAATTACCCAGTTCAGAAACCACCAAGGACTCCATAGCCTTCCTCCTCCTCCCCTCCTCCTCCTCCTCCTCCTCCTCCTCCCCCCCCCCCCTCCCCCTCCTCCTCCCCCCCCCCTCCTCCTCCCTGCAAATTCCACTCCCTTCTAGCATTGGTTTCTTCACTTCCCTTCTAGCACTGATGATGTTTCCTAGTTGGGTCCAGGGGTGGCATTCAGCAGCCTCTGACCTGTTCTGGAGAACCAGTAGTGGAAATTCTGAGTAGTTCAGAGAACCGGCAAAGACCCCCTCTGCCTGGAGATTTTACAGTATCCTTCCCCTGCCACGGCCACCAAGCCACACCCCCAGCACCGGTAGTAAAAAATTTGAATCCCACCACTGGTTGGGTCATGAAACACCTGCAAGAAAACTACTAATCTCAGAGCGTCAACTCATAAAACATTTGGTATGCCTGTTTTATAGTTGTCAACAGCAAGAAGGGTGCGGGGGACTTTCAGAGAGCAGGCAACACTGTGGAATCGAAAGTACATTCCATTCATATTTTCTTCAGAGACTGATTAGATGACCGAAGCTTCTGCTATGCAAACATCTAATTGGAGAGCATGATTGATGACTCTGGGCTATGGACGTGTTTCGTTGGATGATACACCCAGAGGGTTGGCGGGGAAAGCAGGATCAAGGGTGACAGTGAATTACGTATCTCAGAGTCGGCTACGCCCAGGCTAATGCCAGACATAGAATGTTAACTTCTAATAAATCCTTTTTAGTTTTGGGAGTGTGGCTCAAGGGTCATGATTTAATTGGGATAACTGCCGGAATCCTGACACGGAGACCGCCAAGGACCCCACAGCCACCCCCTCCCCCTCTCTGTAAATTCCACTCCTTTGTAGGATTGGTGATGTTTCCTAATTGGGCTAAGAAACGTCTGCAAGAAAACTACTCAGAGACCACCAAAGGACCCCGAGCTTAGAGAGCACCAAGGAGCCAGTTCAACCCCATGCTACAAAGGTTCTCTTCTTTCAATGCAAAAGTGTAGGCGCCTCTTTGGTCTACCCATTTCGTGGTCCCAAGGTAGCCAATGTTTTGGGCGTGCAAGGAGGACAACCAGCTGTGTGTAAGAGTGCAAGAAAGTGAGAGGCGTTTGTGCGTGCAAATAAGAAGTAATGGCTGTCAATTTTCCAATCTTCGCAGAACGTGCTGCTCTTCCACGTGAAGATAGAAGCTTTCGATGAAAATGAGATGGCGGAGCGAATAAGACGTTACAGGGAGGCGCCCAAGAACATGTAAAAAGGGAAGGTGTGGAGGTCTCCCAGGTCAACACATTCCCCTTTTTGCTCATTCAGATGTTGAATCTATTCCTTGGAACAAAATTGACCAAATTCACACACCAACCGAGAAGATAAAGGCAGCCTTGTTCAAAGGCCTCTTCATAATTCACATTTTTTTTGGTAAACCATTTTAAGGTGTGGTTAATTGGGAAGAAGAACACAAATTTATGCAATCGATGAATATCTTTATTGAAATTTGGTGCTTCCAGGAACACGGATGGTTGAGGGAATCTCTTTCCTTCCCTGCCCGGGAAACATCTACTCCGCGGTGACCTACTCTCTATAGTAGCAGCTCACTAGGGACTTAGGGAGATTCTGTCTATGTTTATCAAATAAAATATTCCAATTTCTTCTGCATTTCTTGGGTTTGCTTTGGATTTGCACCTCTTGATGTTCCTCAGGACATTACGGGGTTTTGGAGGGACTCCTGTCCACAGAGCCAGGCTGTGGATGGAACAATAGACAATGGGCTGAAATTTGATCGGATGATCCTAAAAGCAGATCTGCTAGATCGGATCACAGTGCTTTATGTCAGGAAGTAGTGCCTCTTGAGAACTGGGCATAAGGAGACAATGTCTGGTCATTTCTGATGGGAGTAGAGATGATACTGAAAGTTGTGGTGAGATGTTTCCAAGACCTTGCTCAATAGTAGTAACTGTAAGAGTCCTAGTGGACAACCATTTAAATATGAGCAAGCGGTGTGCAGTAGCTGCCAAAAAAGCCAACACATTTCTAGGCAACATCAACAGAGTAGTAGAATCAAGATCACGTGAAGGGTTAATACCGCTTTATAAGGCCTTGGTAAGGCCACACTTGGAATCTGGCATCCAGTTTTGGTCACCATGATGTAAAAAAAGATGTTGAGACTCTAGAAAGAGTGCAGAGAAGAGCAACCATGAGGATTAGCGGGGCGGAGGCTAAAACATCTGAAGAACAGTTGCAGGAATTGGATATATCTAGTCTAATGAAAAGAAGGACCAGGGGAGACAGGATAGCAGCGTCCCAAAATCTCAGGGGTTGCCCCAAAGAAGAGGGAGTCAAGCTCTTCTCCAAAGCATCAGAATGAAGAATAAGAAGCAACGGATGGAAACTTAATTAAAGAAAAGAAGCAACTTAGAACTAAGGAGGAATTTCCTGACAGAACCATCGGGGGAACAATTTGCCTCCAGAGGTTGTCAATGCTCCAAGACTGGGAGTTTTTAAGAAGAGATTGGATCACCATTTGTCTGAAGTGGTGTAGGGTTTTCTGCCTAGGCAGGGGGTTAGACTAGAAGACCTCCAAGGTCCCTTCCAACTCTGTTATTCAATTCAAATGATGAAGATAGTGGGGTTTTGAGGTCCTTCCTGAAATGGCATCAACATGAGCCTACGGTGGGTTTTCACAACAGGCTTAATTAGGTCAGCTAAAGCCTGGGGGACGAATGCACCAGATAAATATGGCCTGTTGGTTGGTTTAGGGTTTAATGTATCTTGTGAACAGAGACAATGGGTTAATTCAGAACCCAGGTTATCCCAAAGGTGCAACTAGACATTCTTGTTTTTCTCTGAAGATGTTTCGCTTCTCCAAGAAGCTTCTTCAAGGAATATAAATCCTTCCCTTCCCCACCATCCTAGTCAGAGCTGAAGAAGCTTCTGGGATGAGAAGTGAAACATCTTCAAAGAAAAACCAAGAAAGTCCAGTTGCCTCTTGAAAAAAGCCTATTTGGGGCAATCATGATCTGAAAGACTGAGAATCTCCATAGAAACATGATGAAGTTAGATTTCTGAGCTTTGTCTGGATGGCATGTCCACTTGATGGGCTTCACCATCCAGGATGGAGAAGACCTGGACCTCTTTCAGACAAAAGGCCCCCCAACCTTTGCATGAGCCCCCCACTTTCATAGAACAGCAGTCCTGCATGATGGGGAGTCCCCGTAGAAACAAACCCGGCTTATGTTTCATGTGAATGGAATTCAAGTATTATAAGTATCGTACCAAGACAAATCCCTTGTGTGTCCCATCACACTCGGCCAATAAAGAATTCTATTCTATTCTATTCTATTCCATTCTATTCTATTCTATTCTATATTCTATTCTATTCTATTCTATTCTATTCTATTCTATTCTATTCTATTCTATTCTATTCTATTCTATTCTCTATTCTTTCCAATATCTATTCTATTCTATTCTATTCTATTCTATTCTATTCTATTCTATTCTATTCTATTACATTCTATTCTATTACATTCCATTCCATTCTATTCTATACAAAATCCATACAGTATCATTAACTCTCAAGGGTTAATTCTTGAGCTATCCATAATCACGTCCAGTTTCAAGGAGAAAGCAAAGAGGATGACCTAGATTGGGTGTTGGCAACTCGCAGCTCCGTAGCCGCATGTGGCTCTTTCACCCCTCTGCTGCGTCTTCCTGTCTCCCGGTCCTAGATGGAGAAAGGGAAGCTCCATTAGCATAACAAAAAAAAAAGGTGAAATTAAGCTCTGTTGTTCTGTTATTTATTCTCTGCAGAAGATCTTTCTCAGAGCCCGGGATTTGCTGACCTTGGTTTCCTTCTGGTTACGTGATCTTTGGCTCAGAGCAGATCCCAGATACTGATAACAGGATACGGCCCTGTGCTCCCCGTCCCCATTGTGTGTCAGAAGGCACACTGTTTGCGCACTTTCTCCCTCTGGCACCAGCTCAGCTTGTGTTGTGGGGCAGGTTGCCTGACGCAGCAGGGACAAAGGCCACGTGGCACCCACCTTTGGTGGTTTGTCTACGGGGTGTGTGCAGAAGGGGGTCCTCTTCCCCCATTGGAAACCACCCACCCTTGGAGGGGGGGGGAAATCAGGCTGCTTTTGGTGTTGAGGGCAGCACACCCAAATCTGTGCCACATCAGAAAAACCTGTGGGTGAGAAAGAGGAAGCAGGACAAGAAACAATGGATGGAAATTAATTAAGGAGAGACGCAACTTGGAATTGAGGAGAAACTTCCTAACAGGACAATTAACCAGTGGAACTGCTTGCCACCAGAAGTTGCAGGTGTTTCATTCCTGGAGGTTTTCAAGAAGAGACTGGATAGTCACATGTCTGAGATGGGATAGGTTCTCCTGCTTGAGCAGGGGGCTAGGCTAGAAGACCTCCAAGGTCCCTTTCAGGTCTATTCTCCCCCCCGGATCTCTGCATCTCAACTCTAGAATTGACACACGAAGGGACCAGAGCATTTCCTGTTGTTGTCGTTTTATAATTTGCATTTCTATCGTGAAATCACGTTGCTGGGGTAGAAGAACAGAAATCTCTTAATTCAATCAACGTTTCAAGAAACCGATGTTTGCAATAACCTGGGTGGCTGGTACCAGATATTTTTTTTCCTTGTCTGTCTGAGAAAACTCTGAGAGCAATACTTTTGGAAGGGACCCTAGAGATCATGTAGTCCAGCCCCGTTCTGAAGCAGGAGACCCTCTACTCTTCCAGACAAATGGCTGTCCAGCTTCTTCTTAAAAACCTCCAGTGTTGGAGCATTCACAGCTTCTGAAGGCCAGGCATTCTGCTGAATAATTGTCTTCACTGTTTTGGAAGTTTCTCCTTAATTCCTGGTTGCTTCTCTCATTGATGAGTTTCCACCCATTGCTTCTTGTCCTGCCTTCTGGGGCTTTGGAGAATATATGGACCCCCTCTTCTTTGGGGCAGCCTCTTAGATATTGGAAGACATAAGACATAAGTATTTATTTGTCATTACACTCGCAAGCGGGTGCAACGAAATGAGGTGCTCTTCCACAAGTAAAACTGGACAACACCATTGAAAGAAAAATAAAATTAAACACAACAGACCATACAATAATCTCTGTACAATTTAAAAATGTAAATACCCCATTACTCTCAGCCATTAAATTCCATCATGTCACCCCTAGTCCTTCTTTTCATGAAAAATTCCTGCAATTCCCAATTCCTGCAATTGTTCTTCGTATGTTTTAGCCTCCATTTCCCTAATTATCTTGGTAGTTCTTCTTTGCACTCTTTCTAGAATCTCAACATCTTTTTTTTTTTTACATTGTGGTGACCGATCTGGATGCAATATTCCAAGTGTGGTCTTACCAAGGCTTTACAAAGCAGTACTAACTCTTCACATGATCTTGATTTTATCTATTAACGCAGCCTAGGATTGCGTTGTTTTTTTGGGGCCGTTAGTTCATTCACTCCACGATCCCTTTCACAATTATGGCACTAAGCCATATTTCACCTCTCTGTACCTATACAGGTAGAGTAGAATAGAATAACAGAGTTAGAAGGGACATTGGAGGTCTTCTAGTCCAACCCCCCCCCTGCCCAGGCAGGAAACCCTACACCACTTCAGACAAATGGTCATCCAACATCTTTTTAAATACTTCCAGTGTTGGAGCCTTTACAACCTCTGAAAGCAAGTTGTTCCACTGATGAATTGCTTTATACAGTTGGCGCCATCCAGAGGTGGCGAATTCAGCAGGTTCTGATCAGCTCTGGAGAACCGGTAGCAGAAAAATTTGAGTAGTTCGGAGAACCAGCAAATATCACCTCTGGCTGGAGATTTTACAATATCCTTCCCCTGCCACGCCCAACAAGCCACACCCACAGAACCGGTAGTAAAAAAAAATATTGAATCCCACCAACTGGCGCCATCCTACTGGATTGAAACTTGATCCAGTGATTGTAAAGGCAGGTCTACTGGATGAAGTTACGGGGCCTTCGCGATAGAAATTTAACATCTAGACAGAACTGAGGATGCTAAGGAAGCGAACACGGAGCCATGAGGTTGAGGAGATGATTCTCCTTCTGTTTTCTTCTCCTCTTCATGGGAAGAGGGATACCGCAGGACCCATAAGGAGGCAGGGTGTACTCATTTCTGATAGGAGAGAGATGGTACCAAGAGATGTAGTGTGATGGGAACATTTTCAAAGTGGTGACAATAGAGCAGGGTAGGTTTACGGAGTCATTCCTGAGATGCCAACAACAAGAACTTGTGGTAGAACGTACAACAAAGATAGTTGACTTCAGTAAACAGGTTACATTTTGTGTGAATGGAACCCAAGTATTGCAAGCAAGATCCGTGCAGCATCCTAAACTTGTAAAGGAACTCAAGGAAATATCGGTTCTGGAAGGACCCCGAGTCATGTTCAGTATCATAATAAGGAGAGTCAAGAGGATGATGGAGGCAGGGAAGATCTGGTAGCAAAACAACTAAAAAGGGAAAATAGTTTTTAGGTTTGCATGGAGTTGATGTCTTGATCTTCACTCTGCAAATCCCAGACTCCCTTCTAGCACTGATGATGTTATCTAGTTGGGTAATGAAATGTCTGCAAGAAAAGAACCAAGTTCTGAGAGCACCAAGGAGCCCACTGTCCTCCTCCTTCCTCTTCCTTCTTTCCTCTTCTTCCTCCTCCTCCTCCTCCTCCCCCAGCCTCCTCCTCTCCATAAACCCCACTGCCTTCTAGCACTGATGATATTACTTAGTTTGGGTAGGGAAACGTCTGCAAGAAAACAGCCAAGTTCAGAGAGCATCAAGGACCCCATACTTCTTGTTCTCCTTCTTGTTCTCCTCCTCCTCCTCCTCCTCCTCCTCCTCCTCCTCCTCCTCTCTGCAAACCCCACTTCCTTTTAGCACTGATAATGTTACAGGTGAAACTCAACAAATTAGAATATCACGCAAAAGTTCATTTATTTCAGTAATGCAACTTAAAAGGTGAACCTAATATATGAAGTAGACTCATTACATGCAAAGCAAGACAGTTCAAGCCGTGATGTGTCATAATTGAGATGATTATGGCTTACAGCTCATGAAAACCCCAAATCCACAATCTTAGAAAATTAGAATATTGTGAAAAGATTCAATATTCTAGGCTCAAAGTGTCCCATTCTAATCAACTAACGAAGCCATAACACCTGCAAAGGGTTCCTGAGCCTTTAAATGGTCTCTCAGTCTGGTTCAGTAGGAATCACAATCATGGGAAAGGCTGCTGACCTGACAGTTGTGCAGAAAACCATCATTGACACCCTCCATAAGGAGGGAAAGCCTCAAGAGGTAATTGCAAAAGAAGTTGGATGTTCCCAAAGTGCTGCATCAAAGCACATTAGTAGAAAGTTATGTGGAAGGGAAAAGTGTGGAAGAAAAAGGTGCACAAGCAGCAGGGATGACCGCAGCCTGGAGAGGATTGTCAGGAAAAGGCCATTCAAAAGTGTTGGGGACTTTCACAAGGAGTGGACTGAGGCTGGAGTCAGTGCATCAAGAGCCACCACACACAGACGGATCCTGGACATGGGCTTCAAATGTCGTATTCCTCTTGTCAAGCCACTCCTGAACAAACAACGTCAGAAGCGTCATACCTGGGCTAAAGAAAAACAGAACTGGTCTGTTGCTCAGTGGTCCAAAGTCCTCTTTTCTGATGAGAGCAACTTTTGCATCTCATTTGGAAACCAAGGACCCAGAGTCTGGAGGAAGAATGGAGAGGTACACACTGCAAGATGCTTGAAGTCCAGTGTGAAGTTTCCACAGTCTGTGTTGATTTGGGGAGCCATGTCATCTGCTGGTGTTGGTCCATGGTGCTTCATTAAGTCCAGGGTCAACGCAGCCGTCTACCAGGAGATTTTGGAGCACTTCATGCTTCCTTCCACAGACGAGCTTTATGGGGATGCTGACTTCATTTTCCAGCAGGACTCGGCACCTGCCCACACCGCCAAAAGCACCAAAACCTGGTTCAATGACCGTAGGACTACTGTGCTTGATTGGCCAGCAAACTCGCCTGACCTGAACCCCATAGAGAATCTACGGAGCATTGCCAAGAGAAAGATGAGAGACATGAGACCGAACAATGCAGAAGAGCTGAAGGCCACTATTGAAGCATCCTGGTCTTCCATAACACCTCAGCAGTGCCACAGGCTGATAGCTTCCATGCCATGCTGCATTTAGGCAGTAATTGCTGCAAAAGGGGCCCAAACCAAGTACTGAGTACATATGCATGCTTATACTTTTCAGAGGTCTGATATGTACAATCCTTGTTTTATTGATTGCATGTAATATTCTAATTTTCTGAGATTGTAGATTTGGGGTTTTCATGAGCTGTAAGCCATCATCATCACAATTATGACAAATCACGACTTGAACTATCTTGCTTTGCATGTAATGAGTCTATCTCAAATATTAGTTTCACCTTTTAAGTTGCATTAGTGAAATAAATGAACTTTTGCACGATATTCTAATTTTTTGAGTTTCCCCTGTACTTAGTTGGGTAATGAAATGTTTGCAAGAAACAACAGAAAGCAGCAAGGACTCCAGTTTTCCTTCTCCTCCTCCTCCTCCTCCTCCTCCTCCTCCTCCTCCTCCTCCTCCAACCCACTCCCTTCTAGCACTGATGATGTTACCCAGTTGGGTAATGAAACGTCTGCAAGAAAATAACCAAGCTCAGAGACCACCAAGGACCCCACAGTGCAAGCCTGTACATATTCCTCTACCCTACAACCAGAGCTGGAAGCAAAATCTCCATTCCATGAAGATCCAGAGACGAGAGCCACATTCTCACCCAGGATATCTGGAAGTCACTGGACCGGAGATGACTGTGAAACAGGATCTTGGCTTTCCTGGTTCGGCTGGGGTGGTGCTGTCAAAATTGGAAATCGGCATCCCCTTCATGTTGGATCGAATGCACCGGCTGAGATGTTCAACGCACATTGCTCAAATGACCCATTTTAAAGATTTCTAAAGGTATATTTGCCATGGAATTAATCGCTTGCTATTTTACACCAAAGCAAACATCCCGGCCTTTCCCCCCAAGAGGCTGTCTTCCTCCTTCCTGACCCAGATATTTGGCATAAAAGGACCGTCGGTTTTGGGTCCACGACATCTTCCTTGGGGGACAGACGGGAACGGTGGAATACCTCGTAAACCCCTCCAGTTGGACAAAGGGAAGGCTTTCCGTTCATCTCCGGAGATTTCAAAGGTTTGTTCTTTCCGAACTGGCTCTAAATCGAGAAGGTAAGAATGTTTCTTGAGGCTCATCTTTGAAGAGAGGGTCGAGGGTTTCCTGCTTGAGCACGGGGTTAGACTAGAAGACCTCCGAGGTCCCGTTCCAGCTCTCTTTCTGATTGATTGACACTGGTTCCTTGATGGTCTGAATGTTAGAATCCTAGGGCTGGAAGATACCTTGGAGAGGGAAACTGTTCCATTGATTAATTAATCTCACCATCAGGAAGTTGCTCCTTAGTTCCAGACTGGATCTCCTTTTGATGAGATTCCACCCTTTCATTGAACATTTTATGATAAAAATACTTCCGTCAAAGAAATACACAGATAAACCACAAGCAGTAAATCTAACTTTGAGATCAAAGGTTTATTTCATGAACAATTTGGAACATGAAAGGTCGTCATAACGTAACAACGTTTCGGTAGGATAGTACTTACTAACAACCCATTGCGATGAGGTCCAGAGATAGTAGCCAAGTCCAGTGAGGAATAGCTACTATCAGCGGACCTGATCTGAGATTTACTCCCTTCTTTTATACTCTTCTTCTTCTGAAGCCCACCCAGTGGTATGTAATCTTATTGGATGTACTTCCTTATTCCCTCATACTGGCAATCACTTAATACCTGCTTGTAGGTATATGCCAACACTTTGCCAACTCACTTACCACCTGCTACTTTCAGTTCCCCTTTTTCTCAATGTCTCAGACATTCATGATCCAAAATAGCTCTATTTTAACATTTGTCCAGCAAATGTATGCTTTTTGCAGAAGTAGCAGGTAACAGATAACAGATAATCAGTGTTGGAAGAGACCTTATAGGTCATCTAGTCCAACCCCGCGCCCAAGCGGGAGACCCTACACCATTTCTGACAAATGGCAGTCAAATCTCTTCTTGAAAGTCTCAGGTGATGGCGCTCCCACAACTTCCAAGGGCAATTTCTGTTCGATTGGTTGATTGTCCTCCCTGTCAGAAAGTTTCTCCTTATTTCCAGGTTGAATCTCTCCTTGTTCAGTTTCCATCCATTATTCCTTGTCTGGCCTATAGGAGCTTTAGAAAATAGCTTGACCCCCTTCCTCCTCCCTGTGGCAGCCCCTCAAATATTGGAAGGCTGCTCTCCTGTCTCCCCTGGTCCTTCTCTTCTTCCCTAGACTAGCCAGGCCCAGTTCCTGCAATTGTTCTTCATATATTTTAGTCTCCAGTCCCCTCATCATCCTGGTTGCTCTTCTCTGCACTTTTTTCAGAGTCTCAACATCTTTTTTATAGTGTGGCCTTACTAAGGCTTTATAGAGTGGTATTAGTACTTCCCTTGATCTCGATTGTATCCCTCTGTTAATACAATTTAGGATTGCATTGGCTTTTTTGGCTGCTGCTGCACACAGTTGGCTCCTATTTAGCTGGTTGTCCACTCAGACATATTGCTGTTCCTGCCAATTGAGCTCAGCAGATTGCAAATATTTCTCCATGCTTGCAAAATCAGCTCAGCTGGGGTTATTATATATTGTTAATTTGAGGCCTTCAATTAAGCAGAGGCCTACACCAACTTTAGGGCCTAGTTGTCATCTTCTCACAACTTGTACAGGTAGTCCTCACTCAATGACCAGTTGCTTAGCACCCAATTGAAGTTGGAATAGATCAGCACTACCCCCCAATGTATTTATTATTCAGTTGTGGAGCTCCGATGGCCATGCACACATACATACACCATAGTCACGGGACTGTAGAAGACCATAGAATCCTAGAATCCCAGAATCATAAGGCTGAAAGGGATGTTGAAGGTCTTCTAGTCCAACCTCTTTCCTCAGGACAAGTAGACCTCATGCCATCCTGGACGGATGCTTGTCCCATCTCATTTTAAAAGTGGTGGAGCACCCACAATTCCAGGAGGAAGCTGTTCCATTGATTCATTGTTCTCACCATCATGAAATTCCTCCTTATTTCTAGGGTTGGATCACCCTCTTCCCAGCCTCCACCCGTTGCTTCTTCTAATCCACTGTTTTCCAAGTTGCCGAGACATTGAGCTGACCAATCAGTTTTGGAGTCCTGTCTGATGTGAGGGGTTATCATTCAGAGGCAATCCTGTTGTTTCCTAGATAGGACCTCTACTCTATATCTACCATCTAGCCAGGTTTTGTTCCGACCCAAACTCTTGTCCAATAAAACAAACATGAACCAAAGGGAACAGAAACCTTCTAATGATTCTTATGAATCCCCGGTTAAAAGGCTGCTCCAAACTAATTAATTTTGATAAGCACAAGCCTTGCCAAAACTGTGCTAGTCTGCCAAGAATAACCGATAAGAAATATTTCAGAACACAAGAGTCTTCAATTAAAAAACTCAGGATACTGGAATGTCCATGAGGCTGAGTTTCAAAACGTCTTTGCTTCCTGCAAAGAATGTTTTCTTCACAGCTGGCTTTTATCTTCTTGAAGGAGGGGCCACTACCTTGCAGCCTTACTCCTGAGTCGCCCGTGCTGCTACAGCTGCTCTTTCCTATGAGCAACCCTGTGCACACGCGCACTTGGCACAGGCTCCTCAGGAACCTCCTCATCACTGCTGCCAGCCCCCACAATCTCTGAAGGCAGCAGTCCACTCCCTGATGGTCCTGGCCCCTCATCTGAGTCCTTGCTCTCCTCAGCCGTCCAAACCTGCTGCTGGCTAACCACAACAGGTTTGGGTCACAGGGTTGTCAGGGATCCTGTGATAGGATTCTTGGGTGGAAGACCCAGTCCACCAGGAGGTAGAAATGAAGACCGCCAACCAAGGCCGGAGGGGCAGAGACCTCTCTACCTTCAACACTGGTTGCTCTTTGTTGGTACTGCTGAAGATGGAGTTCTTTAGGTAAAATAGAACTCAAAACCAAGTTGCCATGGTTGAAAAACTTGACCTAGTCCAATTTCCCCACCTGCCCAATGCAGGAATTTATTAGTCCATCATAATTAGCTCCGGGCCTTTGAGGAAACAATCAGTGTGTCAGGATTCCAGCAATCGCCCTAATTAAATCATGAGTCTTGAGCCAAACATCAAAAAACTTCAAATAAATTCATTAGGAGCAACACACGCTGGCATGACCTGCATGAAGCTGATTCTGGCATATGTTGATTACAGTCACCTTTGACCCTACTTCCCCCACCCCCACCCCTGCGTGTGCCATAAATCAGTTTATTGACAGGAGACTGGAGGCTAAAACATATGAAGAATGATTGCAGGAACTGGGTATGTCTAGTCTAATGAAAAGAAGGACCAGGGGAGACATGATAGCAGCCTTCCAAGCTCCCCTGAAAGCCGGACAAGAAGCAACGGGTGGAAACTAATCAAGGAGAGAAGCAACTTAGAACTAAGAAGAAATTTCCTGACAGTGAGAACAATTAGTGGAACAATTTGCCTCCGGAAGTTGTGGGTGCTTCATCA
>NW_020769521.1:19325-30311 GCF_900518735.1 Pseudonaja textilis | reverse complement strand
TCTATCTATCTATCTATCTATCTATCTATCTATCTATCTATCTATCTCTATCTTCATGTCTACAATATCTATCTATCTATCTATCTATCTATCTATCTATCTATCTATCTATCTATCTATCTATCTATCTTCATGTCTACAATATCTATCTATCTATCTATCTATCTATCTATCTATCTATCTATCTATCTATCTATCTATCTATCTTCATGTCTACAATATCTATCTATCTATCTATCTATCTATCTATCTATCTATCTATCTATCTATCTATCTATCTATCTTTTATTTATTTATTATTTATTTATTTGTCAATCACAAGATAACAGGTATAAGTATAAACATAGTTATGAAAACATGAAATGGATACATATAGAATAAAAAGAAACAATACAACAGGGACGATAGGCACGATTGGTGCACTTATGCACGCCCGCTACAGACCTCTTAGGAAAGGAGTGAGGTCAATAGTAGACAGTCTAAGGTTAAAGTTTTTGGGGTTTGGGGAAGAAACCACAGAGTCAGGTAGAGGATTCCAGACATTGACCCCTCTGTGGCTGAAGTTGTATTTCCTGCAATCGAGTTTGGTGCGATTAACCTTGGGTTTGTATCTATTGTTTGCTCCTGTGTTGTTGTGGTTGAAGCTGAAGTATTGATTGACAGGTAGGACATTGCAATGCATGATTTTATATACTATACTTAGATCGGACCAGAGGCGGCGTAGTTCTAGGTTTTCTAGGTCTAGAATTTCAAGTCTGGTGGCGGAAGATATTCTGCAATGAGTAGAGGAGTGGAGAACTCTTCTTGTGTCAATGAATACTTCAGCTTCAGAGATGGATGTCCAAGAGATGGAGATAACCACGAATAGAAAATCACACACATTTGAAATTTTCCAGCTTTGTCCCGTCCTCGACGTAGTCCTGGGCCTTGTCAATGACCAGATTGGACTTGTGAACTGTGAGTTTTTGCTTTCTTCTTCTTGTGTATTTGAAGACTCTTCTTCATGTTAGAGCAACTGAAGAGAAACCAGGATCATTTTTTCTCAGTTCTGTGTCTTTGCAAAAATCTTTCTTTCTTTCTTTCTTCCTTCCTTCCTTCCTTCCTTCCTTCCTTCCTTCCTTCCTTCCTTCCTTCCTTCCTTCCTTTCTTTCTTTCTTTCTTTCTTTCTTTCCTTCCTTCCTTCCTTTCCTCCTCCTCCTCTTCTCTTTCTCATTTTCTCTTTGTCTCTTCCCCTTCTCCTCCTTTCCTCCTCCTTCTCTTCCTCTCCTTCCACCCTCCTCCTCTTCTCCTTCTGTTTCTCCTTTTCTCCTTTTTCTCTTCTTCCTCCTTCTCCCCCCTTTTTCCTCTTCTCTTCTTTCTCTTCCTTTCTCCTCCTCCTCCTCCTCCTCCTCCTCCTCCTCCCCCTCCTCCTCCTCCTCCTCCTCCTCCTCCTCCTCCTCCTCCTCCTCCTCCTCCTCCTCTTCAGAGAAATGGAGCACCTATAAAGGCCAGACCATGTTTCTCTAAGGATATGCAACTTATTGATGTCAATGTGAGGAGCTGCCAAGTGATGGCGCCCATTCCATGGTATCTGTTGACCTTCTTGTTCTCTGCAGCTCTGGTTCCTCTGGGAATACTGGGAAGTGTCCAGTATACAGTCTCCAGCCTTCCATTGGTCACAGGACATTTCCTGGAGATTGATTTAAATGTAAGTCTTCAATCTGAGTTTGCTCTGCCACGTTGCTTCAGCTGCCCTTTGGTGCAGGCCCAACGAGGCCCAATTGGTCTTGTGAATGGTCAGCATCAACCCTCATCATGGTTTCAGGGATAATGGGGTCTCTCCATTTCGAACTCATTAGGTAGCACTTCCAACAGAGAAAACGGCACGAGGGTAGTTCTAGTTCCAATAGAATTAGACTAGCAGTCGTTCCCTTAGAAATTTTAGTCCTTCACAACACAGCAAACCATAAAAACAACTAACCAAGACTGATACTAACAAAATTCCAACAAAATGCATGAATGCAATTATGGGCGTCAGTCAAGTAGTCCTTGAATTAAGATCACAATTGAGCTCAACATTTCAGTCATACGTCAAGGACCACCCGTATTGTGAGTGATGTGGGTTTGGTCAGAGTAGTGCAAAAAAGAACCAAATGTGTGTAATAAACGTGTTATTTTATTTATTTTTTAAAAAAACTATGTTTAAATCAATCACGGTTTCATGCAACTGACATCTTCACTGTAGTTTCCACCATGACATCAATAAGACCGAGGAAGAGAATACAGGTAGTAGTCCTTGCATTACGACCACAGTGGAACCCAAAATTTCTGTTGCTAGGTGAGACCGTTGTCAAATGAATTCCCCCCCGCCCCCCACCAATTTACAACCATTTTTGCTGTGGTTGCTAAGTGAATCATTTGCAGTTGTGAAGTTAGTCACACGGTTAAGTGATCCTGGCTTCCCGTTTGACTTTGCTAGTCAGACGGTCGCAAAAGTGGATCACAACCCCGGACGCTGTGTCCGTCATAAATATGAGTCACTTTAAAATTCGCATATGGTTGGAAAAAAATTTGCATATGGTTGGAAAAAAATGATAAAGACACATATAGACTTGAAACCAGAGATTTTTTTAATTGGGAATCTTACCTGATGCATATAATAAAAATTTGAAGTATTTGATTGTAAATGTATTAACAGCGGCTAGGATTGTATTTGCTAAAAACTGGAAGAGTGAGAAAACTCCATCAGAGGAAGAAATTATTAAGAAAATATTGGATTGTGCTGAAATGAGTAAATTGACATTTGAAATTAGAGAACAAGAAGATAAACAATTTTATGAAGTTTGGGATCTTTTTTTATCAATGGTTAGATAATAAAACACAATAATAGAATATTTAGATTTAGGATATAATTTTTTTTGGATATTATTTTTATAAAACCTTATTAAGATAGATTTGGTATGATTTTACGATTTGTTGCAAAATAAATTAAGTAAATTATAGTTATCTCGTTAAAGTATGAATTAATAAAATTATAGTTAAACGATTTCTCAGTAATGATACTAGGTTGTACAATTGTTGATCGATAATATGAGTTATTATGTAATATAACTATATTAGCATTTAGGAAACGGATGCACAAAAAAAAGTGGTAAACCAACTGATACACTGTTTGTAAATTTATGAAGAAGGATGACGTTTTTATGTTTTGTGTTGTATGTTTTATGTGGTTTTGTTAAAATAAAAAACTTTTTATAATAAAAATAAATAAATATGAGTCACTTTCCAGTGGTCTGTGTTTTGATCACATGACCCATGGGGATGCTACAATGGTCATAAATGTGAAAAACGGTCATGAATTGCTTTTTTTTCCCCCAGTGCCATTGTAACTTTGGTCACTAAATGAGCTATAGTAAGTTGAGGGCTACCTGTAACATGCAAGTGCTTCTCCAGCCTTTCCTGAGGTTTACCACTGTATTATCTCTTCCTCCCAGACGGTGGTTGGGCATGTGGCCGGCCCACTCATCGACTACCCGCTGGGCAAGCCGGAATCCCTCCCTCCACCCCCCCGAGTGCCCATGCCACCTATGCCACCCATGGAAGACACAACCAACTCTCAGCTGGGACTGTCGGTCAATTTCCTCAGCTCCGTGTTGGGCGTCTTGCAGAAACAAGGGCTCTTGAACCTGGACATCACCGAGGGAATGGTGAGTTTGCTTGGTTCTCGGTGTATTTCAAGAATCGACCGGGTTGCCTTTATCAACGCCGTTGGGCAGGAGGTCCAAGGTCTTGGTAGCCTTCAAGCCAGCCACAGCAGAAGGTGGCTTCTCAGAGGGTTGAGAAATCAAGAACTTCAGACAATTGGATCTTTGGTTCCTAAAGAGGGAACGTCCATGGGGCTTCTCAGTCGTCCACATCATGGTTGCCCCAAAGGAAACTGGACGTTCTGGTTTTTCTTTGAATACATTTCGCTTCTCATCCAAGAAGCTTCTTCAGCTCTTCTTCAGTTCTTCTTCAGCTTTTCTTTAGCTCTTCTTCAGTTCTTCCTCAGTTCTTCTTCAGTTCTTCTATAGCTCTCACTCAGTTCTTCTTCAGTTCTTCTTCAGTTCTTCTTCAGCTCTTCTACCCTGAGCCTCATCAGAGGTAAAAAACTAAATTTTGGAACACCGATGGAGAACAAAGTCCTTGGAGCAAGAAATAAATAATGCATCTCAAGTATTTATGTTCATATTGTGTTTTTTTTTTCCTAGTACCCTCAACTTCCTCCTCTGACCACTTCAACTCTTGGAGCACTGATTCCAATGGTAAGACTCCTCGGCTTAGGCTTTGGGGAAAAATAAAATAAATACGATGCCTATATTATAATTTTAAAAATTCTGGAATGTGCAGAGATGGATAAGCTAACCCTTAGAATTAAAGGAAAAGAAAATTTGGACTATTTCATAACATGGCAACTATTCTATAAATGGTTAAATGACAGAGACTGAGGTTAGAGGAGTGGAATTAGGTGAAATATGGTTTATAGGAGAAAGAAAAAGAGATGAGTAAATATTTCTGACAGTTATATAATCGATATTATAATGGAAGATAATATATGTGATAACAGGATTGATGTTTTTGCATATTAGTTTTTGCATATTGTTTTTGCATATTAGTTTATATATTACCGTATATTTGTTTATATATCGCTATGAAACTGTGTGGTCGGGCTTAGTTTTGGGGCTCTGCCTACCAGCATGTGAGAGAGTTGAGGGCTATTGGGAAAGTGAATCAGTATTTGCTGCGTGAGCAAGAAGGAGACAGCAAGGAGCCTGGGCGTGGCTTAGCTCAACTGTTCTGGACTAAAGCTGCTTGGTGCTATAAAACTGAAACGGAAACTCCTCTCCTCTGCTTGCGTTTTGCCTTTGGAAGAGATTTCTTTTCAGGTGGGGAGGGGAATAGAACTCCTTAGCATCAGAGCGTGTTAATAATAATAATAATAATAACAACAGTATTGTCTGGTTCTACCCCATCTCACCTCATGAAAATGGGGGACAACAAGCAACTTATCCTGGAAGGATCTTGCTGGATGAGAAAATAGAGTTTATTTTAAGTAGACAGTTCTGAAGAAACCTACTTTCCAAGCTATATTTACCGATAATATGTGAATGCCCATTTCAAGGGGGAAGAGCAATAATTGACCAGACTTATACCAAGTAACATACTTTATCCATCATTGTAGCAAAATTCCACCACTGCCTAGAATTTGCATAAAACTTGGATGCAGAACTTTTAAAAAAATACACCTGCAAAATCAAGGTTCATGAAATCAAGATGCAAGATTCTAGCTACTTTGAAGAGGGAAACTTTGGGGGAAGTGATAAGGCCACTCAGGCATGTATTCTGTGGTTAACAAAATGAGAAGCAAAGTACCAAAGACAAACCGCCAGCTATTATATTACTATTTATATTAATAAATTTACTTTATGGATCCTTAGAATAATATGGTGGCTCAATCAAACTCTGACATACGTAATGTTAGACATTTTAATGACCCCGATAAGCACAACATTCATATGATTAATCAAATCAATCAATCAATCCGGCCAAGGTGTTCCATATAGAAAGCCAATCTGCGTGCGTTATCCTTAACTAAACAGAAAAGAGTTAAGCTGCCACATTAGAAATACTGCTATTTGATCAGCAAATGAAATAGTGCAGATACCACATATCACAGCCTCATATCGTTGAATGTTCTCAAACAATCCAATAGGAAAAATAATCTTAAATCTAAAAATATACCGTCACAAGGGTTATACAGAGAGATATTTTCCATGTTTTATGAAAGGTACAATCAAAACATAAATGTATTGCCCTAGCCACTATTTGTGAGATCTGTGACCTATATATATAGAGAGAGAACTCGGCTGAGCATTGATGTGCACAAAGAGCTGCCCCAGTGTCCTCCCTATTGTACCCCCTAACCTCTGGCCCAGCAGTTGTGCCTGTGAGAAGAGATTGAAGTGTCCTACACACCAGTTGGTGGACGGGGGGGTTGGTAGTTCCTTGAATGGGCACTTGGCTATGTAAACGGGGAGGAAACCCCTTCCCTTCTAGCATGAATGTTGTTACTTAGTTGGATCATGAAAGGTCTGCGAGAAAATGATGAAGCTCCTCCTCCTCCCAACCCTCCCTCCCTTCTTGCACTGATGTTGTTACCTAGTTGGGTCATGAAAGGTCTGCAAGGAAATCCCATAATTTTCCTCCTCCTCCTCCTCCTCCTCCTCCTCCTCCCCCTCCTCCTCCCCCCCCCCCCCCTCCTCCTCCCCCTCCTCCTCCTCCTCCTCCTCCTCCTCCTCCTCCTCCTCCTCCTCCTCCTCCTCCTCCTCCTCTCCACAACCTCCATACCTTGCTAGCACTGATGACATTACCTAGTTGTATTGAAATGTATGCCAGAAAACCCCCCAAATCCTCCTCCTCTTCCTCCTCCTCTTCTTCCTCCTCTGCCCCTCCCCCTCCCTCTCCTTCTCCTCCGCAACCCCGCTTCCCTTCTAGCGCTGATGAGGTTACCTATCTGGGTCATGAAATGTCTGCCAGAAACCCACCAGGAGCATCCAGGACCTCGGACTCAGTCCTGAGCTGCAAAGATCCTCTCCTTATTGTTATGTCTTTTCTCTCTTGGGGCGGTGGGATCCCCAGATCTTTCAGAAGTTCCCCGAGCCTCGGCCCCTTCTGCTGAAGGTCTCGGTCCCTGAGGCTCCAACCGTGAAGCTGCAGAAAGACATGGGCGTGATTAAACTTCAAGCCACCGCAGAAATCTTGGCCACGGAGCCCAATGGTGAAGACAAATCTCTCTGTGTCCTGAACATCGTGAGTATGAAACGATGATGGGGAAACTCTACAAACTGTTTTTCCTGATGTGGGAATGGAGTGACAGGCAGAGATTTCATCCCGGACCCATAAAAAGTTGACCTTCAATTTGGTTGGTCATGTTCCAAGTAATCCTTGACTTATGATGGTTCTGTTGTGGTTTGCCACCAGCCAGTGCAGACGGCAGCGGAATCGGACAGCGGGGAAGAATGGGAATCGGTCAGGGAGTCTGGGGAGGACTTGGATGAGGGTCCTGAGTCCGGTGCAGAGATGGGGCCAGGACCATCTGGGAGTGGGGAGCTGCCTCCGGAGCCTTTGGATTCTGGCAGCAGCGAGGCAGAGGAACAAAGGGAGTCTCTTCCCAATGCACAGAGCTGCTAGAAGGCTGAGAGCAGCTGAGACAAAAGGGGCGATTCGGAAGTAAGGCTGGGAGGTGATTGCCCCTCCCCTAAGGGATAAAAGACAGGCAAAGGTAGAGAAGCCTTTGCAGGAAGCAACGTTGTTCTCTCTGTTTGGATTAAGCCTTGAAGCTCTGTGTGGACTTTGTACTTCGGTTGTTTTTTTACAGTTAATTTGGCACTTTTGTTGTTGGCAGCCATTCAAAGGAGAGAAAGGTGGGTGCTTATCTCGAGGGACTGTTTGGGACTCATTATCGGCTGGGAATGCACATAATTCCCAGCGTTGAAATAAAATAAGAGTTCTTTGGACTAAGCGTGGGCTTAATTACGGTCTCAGGAAGCCTTGCTCAGAACAGGTTCACTTAGTAACCACTCAAAATTACAACAGACCTACTTGGGGAATGATTACATCCGGAGTGGGATTTGTCAGTTTGCCAAACTGGCCATAAAATTAACAACCGGTTCGCCTGAACCAGTGTGAACCGGTAGCAGGCCATCCCTGGTTTTGAGGTGTGCCTTTGGTTGAAGCGGTTGCCCTCAATCTTGTCTTCCTGCCTTAGTGGGTTAATCCAGGAGTCTGGACTAGTTCCTATCCTGGGGGTTAATCCTGTCAGGGGGCAGGAAAGAGGGAATTGTGATTTTGCCTAGGTGAGTTATTTTTAGCTTGGGTTTTGAGTATTTTCCCGGTCTGCTGTTGTGGTTCACCGGCAGCAGGTGCAGACAGCTGAGGTCTCAGAGAGTGAGGACTTGGATGAGGGGCCTGTGTGTGATGCAGTGACAGGGCCAGGACCATCAGGGAGTGGAGTGCTGCCTTCGGAGGTTGTAGGGGCTGGCAGCAGTGAGGAAGAGGCCCCCGAGGAGCCTGTGCCCAGTGTGTGTGCACACAGGGCTGCTCGAAGGAAAGAGAGGCGGCAGCAGCACGGGCGACTCAGGAGTAAGGCTGCAAGGTAATGGCCTCTCCCTTAAGAGATAAAAGCCAGCTGAGAAACAGGAGCTCTTTGCAGGAAGCAAAGACGTTTTTGCACTCAAGCCTGGTGGACATTCGGCCTCTCTTAGTTTGCGTTTGGAGACTCTTTGTGTTTGAAATATTTCTTGGTAACTTTATCTTGTGTTCTTGGCACTCTTGCACCACCTTGGCAAGGCTCCTTCTTACCAGAGACAATTAGTTTGAAACAGCCTTTTAACCAGGAAGGAACGGAATTCATACAGAATCATTAAAAGGTTTTGCTGTTACCTCCGTCTGGTGTTGGTTTCCTTGGAGCAAGGTTTGGGTCAGAACCTCTGCTTTGGTTATTTCTACGAATAGCTTTTTGGCAGTCTGCCCAGACTTCCAATTCTCTCCGGAGCTTTTGCTTCCCGGGTCTTTCCTCTGCTAAGGGAAAAGGTTGTTTTTATTTTCGGGACTGTTTTAGGGGGTTCCTGGCACTGTCTTCTTTGGAGGTGCCCCTCGAAGAATACCTTTGCAATATTGTCAGGATGGGTCCATTTTTTGTCCTCCTAGGATGCTTCTTTGCTGGCCAAATTTTCTGTCGAAGACAACAAGCTCAAAATCAGCACTCAGCTAGACAAGTAAGTCAAGACGTTTATGATTTCCCATTTTCTATGCCTTTAAAAAACAAAACACCAAAACAACGTATAGTGGTTTTCATTGGATTTTTCTCGGGCGGCTGTTTTAACCGCGAAATTCTGCTTTTTTTTATAAAGTAGGGGCCCCTCCCAGGATTACCTTGGGGGAGGGGGTCCAGCTTCTCTCCTTCCCCATTACTAGGTTGGAGAGAAGCAACTGGGGACTTAAGAAGAAACTTCCTTTTTTTTTTTAATAAAACAATTTATTAGTTTTAACAGTTAAAAACAGCCAACAATACATATACAAATAAATGAAAGAAAAAAAAAGGAAGAAAAGAAAGAAAAGAAAAGATTGAAAAGAAAGGAAAAAGAAAGAAAAAGAAAGAAGGAAAATTAAAAACATTCATATTTTAAGAAGAAACTTCTTAACAGGGAGGACAATTAACCAGTGGAACTGCTTGCCACCAGAAGTTATGGGTGCTTCATCACTGGAGGTTTTTAAGAAGCAGGAGAACTTGATGGTGAACCTATGGCATGTGTGTGCACGCAACTCCCAGGTGATTTTTGGCCCGTTTGAGGCCGTTTTTGCCCTCCCGGGGGCTCAAGCGAAGCCTTGAAGCCTTTGGGGGCCAAAAAAATGGGCCCATTTTAGCACAGGGCTCCAGAAGCCCTCCGGAGGCTGAAAATGGGCACTTCCGGAATTTCCGGTGGAACTGCCCCATTTTTTCGGCCTCCAGAGGCTGCAGAGGCTTCCCTCGAGCCTCCAGGAGGGTGAAAACAGCCTCAAATGGGCCAAAAATCAGCCGGGAGGCGCGCAGTTGCACCGTGCAGGTAAAAGGGGCAGGAGTGTTGTGTGCGCATGCGTGGGGGGGGGCAGGGTGCATTGCATTGTGGGTGGGCTTTCGGCACACCACAACAAAAAGGTTCGCCATCACTGGTATAGCGCCTCCTGCTCAAGCAGTGGGGTTGGACTAGAAGACCTTGAAGGTCCCTTCCAACTCTGTTGTTCTATTCTGGTATATAAAAGTTCTTAAGAATGCAGAGAGATTCAGGCCGGCCTTGACTTACAAGAGTTCATTTAGTGACCGTACAAAGTTACAACGGCACTGAAAAAAAGTGACTTACGACCCTTTTCCACACTTACGACTGCTGGCAGCATCCCCCCCTTGGTTATGTGATCAAAATTCGGATGCTTGGCAACTGACTCGCATTTATGACGGCCGCAGCATCCCGGGGGGGACGGTCACATGATCCTCTCTTGCGACCCTCAGGCAAGCCAAGTCCATGGGGAAGCCTGATTCACTGAACGGCCATCTGACTAAGGGAACAACTGCAGTGATTCACTTAACAACGGTGGCAGGACATGCCCTAAAAAACAGGCTCCAAAGCCTCAACTTAACTTGCTTTTACGGCCTCAGTCGTGGTCCCAGGCCCACAATTTGGGGCTCAGCTGTGGTCGTGAGTTGAGGACTGCCTGTATTGGGGGAGGGGTCTTCCAGGAAAGGAGCCCGTGTGGAACTCAAAGATCCGGTGTGGGCCGCGAGAAACGTTTCTGGTGGCATTTTGTAGGATGTCATCCACTGCTGGGGGGTGGGGGGACACCGTCTTTGGGTCATGAAACGTTTCATGAAATCTGCCCGTTTTTTTTCAGTCCCAAAGAGAGTCCTGAGGCCCGGATTTTGTGTGCCTCTTTGTGAGTTGGCCCATCGGGGATACTTCGGTTTAAAAATGGCTGCCCTCAAAGACGCCATTTTGTCCAGTTAAAGACGACACACATAGAGTAACATTTTAGTAATATATAATTGCACATGCAGGCCTCTTAATTTCTCCCTACCTTCCTTCTCGGCTTCCTTCCCTCTCTCTTTCTCTCTCCACCTGACTTTCTTCCCTCCTTCCCTCCATTGTATTCCTTCCTTCCGTCCCTTCCTTCCTTCCTCCTTCCTTCCTTCTTTCCATCCTTCTTTCCTCCCTCCCTTCCTTTGTCCCTTCCTCCCTTTCTTCTTCCTTCCTCCCTTCTTTCCTTCTTTCATCCCCTTCTTCCTTCTTTCCTTCCTCCCTCCCTCCTTTTTTCCTTCCTTCCTTCCTCCCTGCCTCCTCCCTTCCTCCCTTCCTCCTCCCTCCCTCCCTTCTTTTCCTCATTCTTTCCTTCCTCCCACCTTCCTTCTGTCATTTCGTGTCATTTCCTCTCTATCAT
>NW_020769520.1:458510-488717 GCF_900518735.1 Pseudonaja textilis | reverse complement strand
ATGGAGTAGAATAGAATAGAATAGAATAGAATAGAATAGAATAGAATTCTTTATTGGCCAAGTATGATTAGATATACAAGGAATTGTCTGATGCATATGCTCTAGTGTACATGAAAAGATACATTCATCAAGAATCATAAGATGGAATGGAATGGAATGGAATGGAATGGAATGGAATGGAATAGAATAGAATACAGTTCTTTTTATTGGGCAAGTGTGATTGGACACAAAAGGAATTTGTCTTGGTTCAAATGCTCTCAGTGTACATAAAAGAAAAGATACATTCATCAAGAGTCAAGAATCATAGGGTACAACACTTAATAATAGTCATAGGGTACAAGGAGCAATCAAATCATACTAGGAAACAGTCAATATAGATCATAAGGATACAAGCAACAAATCACAAGTGGGAGGGGATGGGCAATAAGGAGTGATGAGAAGATTAGCAGTAATAGGAGTGCACACTTTGTAAATAGTTGGACGGTGTTGAGGGAATTTTTTGTTTAGCAAAGGGATGGCATTTGGGAAAAAACTGTCCTTGTGTCTAGTTGTTCTGGTGTGCAGCGCTCTGTAGCATCGTTTTGAGGGAAGGAGTTGAAACAGTTTATGTCCGGGATGTGAGGGGTCCGTAAATATTTTCACAGCCCTCGGGGTTCAGGTTTGTGCAAAGCGTTCCAAGCTTAAAACATTTTGAAGGTTGAAACAGTTTGGGGTAGGATTCCTCCTTAAGGGGGCATAGAATCAGATCTGTTTCTTCCCTCTTCCCCGCTCCCTCCCAAGAGATTGCAATTGGTTTGATCAACCTTACCTTCTGCACGCTGAAGTTTTTAACAGTTGTTCAGTTGTGTTTATCTGGATCTTCGGTCAATAAGAACAAGATCTGCAAATCTGTTGAATGGCAGTCATTTAACAGCATAAATGGTATGATGCGCAAGGAAAGAACTGCACCAGGGATTCCCCAACTTGTGGGCCCCGGCCCACTACAAGGCAGGCTGTGGCCTAATTGCCACCGGGCCACTTGAGTGGCTGGCCGGTATGGAGCATTGTGGGCGGTTGCTGCCCCACTCGCACAAACGTCTGGGCCACTCACATGCCCATGCAGCTCCTCCTCCCGCTGTTGTGATTAGCCGGCAGCAGGTGCAGATGGCTGAGGAGAGCGAGGACTCAGATGAGGGGCCAGGACCATCGGGGAGTGGACTGCTGCCTTCAGAGATTGTGGGGGCTGGCAGCAGCAGCGATGAGGAGGTTCCTGAGGAGCCTGTGCCAAGTGCGTGTGCGTGCAGGATTGCTAGGAGAAAAGAGCAGCGACAACAGCGCGGGCGACTCGGGAGTAAAGCTACAAGGTAACAGCCCCTCCTTCAAGAGGATAAAAGGCAGCTGTGCAGCGAACGTTCTTTGTAGGAAGCAAAGACGTTTTGAAACTCAGCCTCGTGGACATTACAGTTGGTATTTGAAGACTCTTTGTGTTGCAAACTATTTCTTATCTATTGGTTTTTGGCAGCCTTGCGAAAACTTGGCAAGGCTCTTTCTTGTCGGAGCTAATTAGTTGGAAGAGCCTTTTTTTCTGTGAAGAAACAGAATTCATCGATGAAACATTAAAAGGTTGTGCTGCTGCCTTTGTCTTGTGTTTGCTCTCTTGGAAACAGGTTTGGGTCAGAACACCCGTAAACTCATCCCCTCTTTTTCCCCCTCCCCCTGCTCCGGGCCGCCAACCCGGAAAGGTTGGGGAACTCTGCCCGATACGGAGGGCAGAGGAAGAAAGCAAATTCCCGCCACTCATTTAACGGATCTTGTAATAACTGAGAAGGGATAAAAATTAAGGTAAAACTCATCATTACGTAATCCTGAAGAGGGAATCCAAGAAAGTTAAACTTGTCCTCTGTTTATCTAACCTGCTGAGTATCGGCAGTCCTTGACTTACGACCGTTCATTTAATGACCATTCAAAGTTACAACAGCACTCCCAAAAAGGTGACTTACCTTGGCCACGCGCTTACGATCGTCCCAGTGTCTCCATAGTCATACGACTGTGATTCGGGCACTTGTCAACCGGCCAGCATTTGGAAAGATTACATCATCCTCTGGTCGTGTGGTCGCCATTTGGGGCCTTCCCAGCCAATTTCCAACGAAGTCCATGGGGAAGCCAGCAACTGGAAAGGTTGCCAAGCATAATCACCCGGTGTCTTGTTCAGCAGCCATGGTGATTCGCTTAATTGACTGTGGTAAAAAGGTCATAAAATTGGGCGAAAGTTGCCTCGCTTAACAACTGTATGTCTTAACAATATATTTCTGGTCCCAGTGGTAGTCATGTGTCAAGGACTACTTATTTCTCTAGATCAGTGGTTTTTTTTTTAAGATTGGCAACATTAAGACCTGGACTTCAACTCCCAGAATTCCCTAGCCAGCCTGTTGGTTGAGGAATTCTGGTGTCTGCGTTCCAAGCAACAACCTCCAAAACGGGTCAGCCAACCTTTTGGACCTCAGGGACCACCAAACTTATAATTTTAAATCCTGCAGACTAGAGACCCTGGGAAAATCTCCCCAGAAAGTCTGCAGGAAAATTCCCCACCCTGTTGTCCTACCGATCGATCATTCTTTATTTGGGATCGCAGGATACTGTCTCCAGCTCCGTTCTCGGGGAGACAGAGAGAGACTTTTGGCTTCATGCAAGGAAAGCAGCAGAAGCAGCAGAAGTCTTTCTTTCTCTTTCCCCAAACTCTGCCAGAAATGAGTCTTTGTGAGATTCGTCACACCGGCGCAGCCTCTTGGAGTAGAATTCCTTACAGGGTCCCAAAGACTCATTTCTGGCAGAGTTTGGGGGAGAGAAAGAAAGACTTTTGCTGCTTTCCTTGCATGCAGCCAAAAGCAGAAGAAAGAAGCAGAAAAAAGCAGCCCGGTAGTCAGGAGAGGCACCTGGGGTGAGTGGGGCAAGTCCCCCGCTCTCCTCTGTTTCCCCACTCCCCTCACTACCTCATGTTCTCAATGCAAGTGATGCCAGCCTTGTGTTCCAGCGGGCCACGTGGGCGGCGCAGCCTTGTGTTCCCGCACAGCCAGGATTAATTGCTTTGGGGGTGACATTTCTCTGCGGACCGCCAAAATTTTCTCACGGGCCACCAGTCCACTGTTTGGCAACCACTGCTCCAAAACAGACAACTCTTGAGACAATCGTCTTCTCAAAGTTCCATTTTATTAGAGGTGTCATACTGGCACGTCTGGGAAAACACGAATCTGAAAGTTCCGGGTGTTCCCTTCTTAAAAGAAAAATCAAAGATCCAACCCCTGCCTTCATCAGTCTGTTCTGACCCAAACCTTGCTCCAAGGGAACAAACACCAAACGAAAGTAACAGCCAAACCTTTTAATGATTCTTTACGAATTCCGTTCCTTCACGGTTAAAAGCCTGTTTCAAACTAATTGTCTCTGATAAGATCGAGCCTTGCCAAGGTTGTGCAAGGCTGCCAAGAACACTAGACAAAGTTGCCAAGAAATATTTCAAACACAAAGAGTCTCCAAACACAAACTAAGATATTCCGAACATCCACAAGGCTTGAGTGCAAAAACTTCTTTGCTTCCTGCAAAGAACTCCGGTTTCTCAGCTGGCTTTTATCTCTTAAGGGAGGGGCCATTACCTTGCAGCCTTACTCCTGAGTCGCCCGTGCTGCAGTAGCTGCTCTTTGGAGCAGCCCTGCGTGCAGGCGCACTGGGCACAGGCTCCTCTGGGTCCTCTTCATCACTGCTGCCAGCCTCCACAATCTCCAAAGGCAGCATTCCACTCCCTGAAGGTCCTGTCCCCATCCCTGCATCACACACAGGCCCCTCATCTGAGTCCTCGCTCTCTGAGACCTCAGCCGTCCGCACCTGCTGCTTGCAAACCACAACACAGTCCATCCCAATCATGTCTTCGTCCCATCTGGAGTCTATCCCCAGTCACTCGCCTCCAGGTGCAGGGTGAAAAGTCCTTGACTCTCCTAGAAAGAATGTTGTTATGGCTAATCATCCACTGCTCTATTTTTTAAAAAAACAAAAAACCCTCCCAAATTCCCAGGCGCTAAAAATGGCGGCCTAGAAGCTCCAAAAGAAAAATGGCTCCCCAAGCTGACATCTGGGAGTTGAAGTCCGCCTATCTTAAACATTGCCAAGTTGGAGAAATACCGCTCTCGATGATTTTTAAGTCGGGGGGGGGGGGGGAAAAATGTAATCTATCACAATTATGGAACTCTTCCAGTCTGTTCTTCTCGTCCTTGAATGGGCTTTTCCCTGCTTTTCCAGGTGTCTGAGTCACTTGAGGAGACGGGCGCGAGCTCCCCAAAGGCCAGTGACCAAACCTTGTCAGACACTGCGCCGAGTCCACCGTGTTTGGAGGTTAAACAGGAGCCGCCTCTGGAGGACTCCTCTTTAGGTGAGACACAACTCATGCGACATTCAAAGTTTCCGCGAAGTGCATCGCTTTATCTCGGAACCTCCCGGTAAGAGATTCTCCTGCATCCAAATTCCATTTTATTCATTGAGGCTGGGAATATCTTCCGCTCGAGCCTGGAGAACTCATGCCAATTAACAATAGTCCAATTCAATTAAAGGTGAGCTTTGGGAGAAAGCCAAGGCCTCACAAGGCAGAAAGGAAATAGAGTAAGCCAAAGAATTCTAGACAGACCCAAGGATGCTTTTTTTTTCAAAGAGACAACTGGACATCGCCAAGGTCTTGTGATTTCATCAGGGTAAGGAAGATACTTAGGGACGATTCATATCCTGGTCAGTGTCTTCTCACTTTTACCATCGGGCGGAAGATACAGAAGTATAGCCAGCCAGACAAACAGGTTTAAAAACAGCTTTTATCCATGGGCTGTCAGACTCGTAAATACAACTACAGTCTGTCAGCTGGCGCTCCATTCAAAATCCAAGAAAGAAATACTTAAGACTCTTTTAATTAGAGAAAAGATATCTTTTACTGGAAATGAAGTGGTAGCAACGCGAAGATTCTGAATCTGAGGAAATAGGCGCGTAAATCACATATACAAAGCGATGGAAACGTTCCCACCCCCAATAGTTCAAATGAGTCTTCCAGTTAAAAGTTGCGAAGAACATCATGTGGGCATCTTCAGGTGGTGATGAGGCTTCTGTCCGTTGACCTTGGCATTCTTTGATAAAGGTTTGCACTGCGCAGAGGAGAGAAGGCTAAGCAAGGAATAGAAACCTAAGCAAGAATGCACTCTCTCTCCCCCCTCCTCATTTTATACAATGCTAGTTTATACCACCTCCAGCTCGCTTCCCAACTTGTCCTCCCTCCTCCCCCCCGTTACTTATGGCAGCCGAAAGATGCAAAGCAGTAGTAGAAGATCTTGAAGGCTGACACAGTCACTCCATGGATACATATATGTTATGTCTCACCTATATTCATAGATGAGAAGACAAGGTTTCAAAATTCAAAATATTCAAGCAGAAACAAAACCGAATTCAAAAGGCTTAAATTAGCACAGTTGTCCAGTCCTTGGCAGACTTCCCGGAACCTGTCAGGCTAATCAGAATTGTCCATAACTCACAAGGCCACTTCAAATGTATTCTTCCGACTCATCAAACACTTTGCTTCCAAGCAAAGCTTGAGAGTCAGCACGCCTCTTTAAATCACTTGGATAGGTGTGTCAGTCTCTCCAATCAATGTTTGTCTTGACGCTTCCCTTCAGATTGACGTTTCCTGGTTCTTCTAGTTCTGGCGTCAATCCACGATCTGACAGTTTCCTCGCTGGAAACTTCTGTCTCATTTTGTTGATCATTTTCTGGCCTGAACGAAGCCGAAGGTTCTGGGGAGGATTGTCTCTGCGACAATCTCTCATCCTCCTGGCTCACGTCTGTGTCCTCTGATAATTCAGACTCCACATACACAGCAGGCTCCAACCTTCCATTGTCAGAGTCATCAGAGTCAAAACTCCCAGCAGGATCGATCCTTCCAGTCACAACACATATACATATGACTGGTTTCTCCCTGATTACTTGTATACCATTTTCTATATTATTTATGTTGTATGGAATTTGTGTTATGGATAGCAGGAGCAAAATCAATTTTGTTGTATATATATGTACAATGACAATAAAGGTTATGATTGTTATTATTATTTCTGGTTTTTCTTTGAAGACCTTTCACTTCTCAGCCAAGAAGCTTCTTTAGCTCTGACTAGATGGTGGGGAATGGGAGGATTTCTACTCCATGCAGGAGAGCTGGTTATTTGCATCCTTTTAGAGAGTCGTTGAGGCCACCTGGAGGTTTATCTGTGTCCTCAGGGTCACCTGAATAGAGCAAATGGCTGGGGAGCCTTCTTGGAACTGTTGAAAGGACCTTGCTGTAGACTGGGGACAAATGATGTATCCCTCTCTCTCTTAAACACATCAACACTAGAGTCAGCAGTCCATCTGCATTTAAAGGACACAGGCCACTCTTTTGAAGACAACAAAGTCCATATTTTGGACAGAGAGGTTTGAAAGAGGGGTCAAAGAGGCCATCTATGTCAAAACAGAACAACCCTTTCTCAATAGAGGGGGAAGGATATGACATCATCTATCTCCACTCTACAACACAGTCCTTTCAATAGTTCCAAGAAGGCTCCACAGCCATTTGTACCACTCAGGAGACTCTGAGGACACAGATAAACCTCCAGGCGACCTCAACGACAGGCTAAAAGAATGCAAATGACCAGCCATCTCCAAGGAGTATACATCCTTCCATTCCCCACCATCCAGTCCAAGCTGAAGAAGCTTCTTGGATGAGAAGTGAAAGGTCTTCAAAGAAAAACCAGAAAAGTCCAGTTGTCTCCTGAAAAAAGCACCTTTGGGATAACCTGGAGGACGGAGAATCTCCCTCGACAATTCTAGACAGAGTTCTCATTGGAGGCACAAAGAGCCGGGTTCAAATTATCCTACTCCGGACACGGGATGTGAAGGCCTCGCTCTGTTCAGAAACCCCCTAAGCCTGGGAAGGGGGAAGAGAAGAGAGGGATGACCAGCACCAAGCAGGATGGGCTCGGTTGCAGTGGTGACAAGGGAACCATCGGAAGAGCCTGAAGGATCAGGTTGAGCGAGAAGATCATGGACGGAATCCTTCTGTGTGATTGTTGTGGACACTAACCGGATGGCCCATAATTAGCCAACCATAATTGCAAGAAAAGTGTCTCTCTAAAAAAAAAAAAGAGGTTTAATGTCGATGTCAACTCATAAAATATTTCTGTGGTCTTTTTAGAGTTGCCAACGAAAAGGGACGGGGGGAGCAGCGCGGCAGCTTGCATGCCATAAATGTTTTCAAATATATCGTAACTAAGTGACTGAAGTTTCTGCCGCACAAAATTCTAATTGGAGAACATGATAGATGACCCTGGGCTATGGATGTCTCCCATTGGAGAATGTGAATTACAATACGCCCAGGAGGTGGGGGGGGGAAACCAGGGTCAAGGGTGATAATTAATGATGTGCCTCAGAGTCAGCTACACCCAGGCAGTGCTGGACATGTGAACTCCCAATAAATCCTTTTGAAGTTTTGGAAGTTTGGCTCGAGACTCATCATTTAAATGGGGTAACTGCCGGAATCCTAACAGTTGAGAGACATTATTATTATTATTATTATTATTATTCACGTTGTCAATGATAACTGGTGTCACCATCAGCCTTGTAATTGAACCCATCCCTTTCACTGCTAGGCCCCACCCCCCTTTTCTTCTCTTTCCTTCCACCTTTCCCAGAATTACTGCTGGAGAATCAATCCATCCATTTTAGGAGAACCCATGGACCAAATCGCTGGAGATGGAGGCTCAGATTATTCTACGAACTGAAAGGATGTTTGGCAGTTTTGAAATGATTTTTAACAATGATATATGATTTTGCTGGCTTGATTCAGGGAGTCCCGGTGGGGCAGTGGTTAGAATGCAGGATTGCAGGAGTTTGATCCTGAGCGGCTCAAGGTTGACTCGGCCTTCCCTCCTTCCGAGGTCGGTGAAATGAGGAGCCAGATTGTTGAGGTTGATAGGCTGATGTGGTAAACAGTTCAGAGCAGAGGTCTCCAAACATGGCCATTTTAAGACCTGTGGACTTCAACTCCCAGAATTCTCCAGCCAGCATAGCTGGCTGGAGAATTCTGGGAGTTGAAGTCCACAAGTCTTAAAATGGCCACATTTGGGGACCCTGGCTTAGAATGTGCTGTAAAGCACTATGAGGTATTAATTCAAGTGTTGTTGCTATTTCTTCATTTGCCCCTTTGATTTTAAAGAACACACCTCTGAACAAACCCAGAACCATTTTAGACTAACGTTGTCCCCATTCGTTTCGGTTTCTTTTAGATGATCGCTGCAGAAGTAAAAATGACGCTGGGATTCTCCGGCTGGCAAAGAGTGAAGCCGAGCTGCTGCCCAAGTCATCTGAGGGAAGCACCACGGACTCCGTCCCCATTTCAGATCAGCAAGGAGCCATCTCGGAAAGCCAGCTGAAGCCAGAGCACGCTGCCTTGAGAAAACCTCCAAGGAAGAGGGTTCAAAACTCCATTTCTTTGGTGGAGGGTTACCAAAATCTCGGCGTCACCCCGACAGAAAAGAAAGACGCCAACGATGAACCGGCTGTCAAGATCATTCTATGCAAAGAAACTTTCAGCCAGGGTTCCGACCACACTGGGAGGAAAGTCCACAAATGCTCGGTGTGCGGAAAGTGTTTCAGCCTTCGTTCGCGCCTGATCGTCCACGAGAGAACCCACACGGGTGAGAAACCTTACACGTGTTCGGAGTGTGGGCGAAGCTTCAGCGTCAGCTCCAGCCTCATCGCCCACCGGAGAACCCACACGGGCGAGAAGCCCTACAAGTGTTCCCATTGTGCGAAGAGTTTCAGCGTGAAGTCTGGCCTGATCGCTCACGAGCGGACGCATACGGGAGAGAAACCCTACAAATGTCTGTACTGCAGCAAAAGTTTCCGCCGCAACTCGGGCCTCGTGAGCCACCAGCGAATCCACACAGGAGATAAGCCGTACCAGTGCTCGGTGTGCGAGAAAAGCTTCAGCGACATCTCCAACCTCATTACCCATCACCGGATCCACACGGGAGAGAAACCTTACAAGTGCTTGGAGTGCGGGAAAAGCTTCAGCCAGAGCTCGTACCTCAACAGCCACCAGAGAATCCACACGGGGGAAAAGCCATACGAGTGCACCGAGTGCGGGAAGACTTTCAGCGTCAGCTCCCGTCTCCGGAAGCACCAAAGGAGCCACACCGGAGAAAGACCTTTTGTCTGCTTGGATTGTGGGAAAACGTTCAGCGAGAGCTCCGATCTCCTGGCCCATGAGAGGGCGCACACGGGCGAGAAACCCTTTCGCTGCTCCTTTTGTGGGAAGTGTTTTCTCCGCAGCTCTGAGGTGGTGAGCCATGAGAGAATCCACACAGGTGAGAAACCGTACCAGTGCGGGGAGTGTGGGAAAAGCTTTAGTGTCAGCTCGCGCCTCAGTGCGCACCGGAGGATTCACACGGGAGAAAAGCCATTCCAGTGCATGGTGTGCGAGAGAAGCTTCAGTTACAAATCCCACCTCATTACTCACCAGAGAATCCATACCGGGGAGAAACCATTCCAGTGCTCTGTCTGCGGGAAAAGTTTCCGGGGCAGTTCCAGTTTGGTGGCACACGAGAGGACTCACACCGGAGAGAAGCCGTACCGGTGTCTGGATTGTGGGAAAAGCTTTACTCAGAGCTCAAACCTCATTAGTCATCAGCGAATCCACACGGAAGGGAATTCCTGAGATCTCCCTGAGATCTCTGTCGATTCTCAGTGGGATCTTCCTTTTCTGAGGGAGACATTGGTTCTTCGGTATTTCGCCGGCAGTTCCACCTCTTCACTAGAAGGGGGGTCCATTTTCAGCAATTTTGCACTAACAAAAGGTTTCCTTTCTGAACACTGATGTTACAACAAACCGGCAGGGGTGTGTGGGCGTCCACCAATCTATCCAGACCAAAATACGGGAGATTTGGGGAGATGCTGATGGTTCGATACCTGGAGGAGGTGATCAAAGGGGTAGATAGATTGTCACACCTTCTGTCCACTTTGGATCTGCCATGCAGGGCTGAGGGAATTTTTTTCTCTTTTTCCAGAAAGAGAGAATCCGCCAGGTGTGGAATAGAATGAAAACGTCTACGGTAAAGAAGGACTTCCATTTTACTTATTTCATTTTTTTGAGATCTAAGATCCGCTTTTTAGAGTTGGAGAACCTATAAAAACTAGATGAGGAAATTCCGCTTGGGAGGAAGAAATTCTAGTTTATGGGAAGCAAAATGGCAGACACGCTCGTGTTCTCACGACAAAATAGAAGTCCTTCTTTACAATGGAGGTTTCCAGGGCCGTCATATTTTCCAAGGAGAAGAAATATTAAAAAGGAGCGGGTATACACAGGTTCATCATCTTAAGACTTAATAACTAAATTTAATTACAGAATTATTCGGGGAGAGGGCTTCTATTTCCCCCCCCCCACACATACACAATTCCCCCGTTTCCCCCCATCTCCAAAAAATTAAGGGCTTCGATTTTAGAAAAATTAGAAATATTGATTTGGCTGACGTACAGGCCTGTCTATAGCTCTGGTTCTCCAGAGAAAAGGATGAAAAGGAACTGGAGGTATTTCAGAAATGTCCCAAAGGTGTTTCGTTTGTCTTTTTCCCCCAAGAGATAATTGGACTTTCTGGTTTTTCTTTGAAAGACCTTTCGCTTCTCATCTAAGAAGCTTCTTCAGCTCTGACTGGATGGTGGGGAATGGAAGTCAGAGCTGAAGAAGGTTCTTGGATGAGAAGCGAAATGTCTCCAAAAGGAAAACCAGAAAGTCCAGTTGCCTCTTGAAAATAAAGCACCTTTGGGACAATCATATCCTGGGATGACTGAGAATCTCCATAGATTTTTCCCGAAACGGTTTCTACTAAGAAAGAGAAGGTTTCTAGGACTGACAGACCCAAAGATTCAAACTCTTTACATTTGACCGTGGTCAGTTGCAGGGACTGGGGCCTGTTATATGATTGAGCGCATCGGCATACAGGCAGGGGTGGGAGTCAAAAATCCCAGCAACCGGTTCGCTGCCCGGTGGGTATGGCCAAGGTGGGTGAGGCCTACCAGATCTTCCTATTTTCGGCATCTGGTGAGTCTCTAGAGCTCGGGGGTGGCCATTTTCACTCTCCCAAGGGTCCAGAGGCCTCCCCCAGGCCTCTGGGAGGGCGAAAACAGCCACCCCGGCCTCGGGAGGCCCTCCGGAAGCCGGAAACAGGCCCATTTCCAGATCCCAGAAGGCCCGTTTTTTTCTATCTCCCAGAGCCTCCACGCCGACCCTGCACTTATCCCCATCGAAAATGGGCCACGTGGAGATTTGCTGAGGAGAGGGGCCAGCCGGTCGTTTGAAACGCCGGTTTGGTGAACCAGCTGTAACTTTTAACATCTGCTTCAGCCTGAACCGGTCTGAAGTGGTTGAATCCCACCCCTACATACAGGTAGTCCTTGACTTACGGCCACAATTGGGACCAGAATTCCCGTTGCTAAGCGAGACCACCGCTAAGTGTACCGTAGTTGATTTTATGACCTTTTTTTTTCCCGCTCGGGTTGTTTAAGCAAAATCACTGCGGTTGTTAAAAGTGAATCAAATGGTCCTTAAGCGAATCTGGCTTCCTCCGTTGATTTTGCCAAGAAAGTAAAGAAAGTCCATCACGTGATCCTGGGATGCTGCAACCATCATAAATACATGCTGGTCACTAAGTGCCTGAACTTGGACCATGCGGATGTGGGAATGCTGCCTGAGTTACATTTGGTCCTCAAGTTACAACAGGTTTGCTTAGTGACCGTTCAAAGTTACAACGGCACTTATGGCCATTTTTCACTCTTATGACCATTGTCGCATGATCTCCATTGGGATGCTTGACAATTGATGCCTATTTATGATGGTCGCAGCATCCTGGGAGATCATGCGATCCCCTTTTGCGATCTCCTGACAAGCCAAGTCCACAGGGAAGCCAGATTCACTTAACAACCATGTCACTAATTGAACGTTAAGCGGTTCGCTTAATGGCTGCGGTAAAAAAAACCCACGTAAAATACACCAAGTCTCCCTTTAACAAACGTTTCCCTTTAACAAACATCTCCCTTAGCAACATGCATTTGGGGGGGTGGGGCTCAATGGTTGCTGTTAAGTCGAGGACTACTTGCGTAAGACTGAGGACCAGTCATAAATCACTTCAATGCCATTGCAACTTGGGACCGTCACTCAATGAGTGGGTTGTAAGTCAAAGACTATCAGTATAATCAAATGCGGTCTGTTTTACGAGGATGATGTGAGTGTAGTTAGACCACAAATTTCTGTGGTGAAGTGAGAAATTAGTTAAGCGAGTTTTGCCCCAAAATTTTATGAACTTTCTCGCCTCAGTTGTTAAGTGAATCACTGCAGTTGATCAGTTAGTAACCTGGTTGTTAAGTGAATCCCAGCTTCCCCATTGACTCAAAAGGTCGCAAAAGGGGCCTGGGACCAGTGGTGGTATGCTACCGGTTTGGGCCGGTTCAGCCAAACTGGTAGTAAAAAAAAAAGCCGACAATCAGCTGAGAGGAGGAAAAAAATCCTGAGAGGAAAAAGGAGAGAAAAGTGCAGGATCGGCCTTTCCACCCGTTCCTGCGCTTTTCTCTTCTTCATCCTCTCAGCTGATTGGCGCTGCAGGTCTCAGCTGGTGTGGGGAAAGCTGCGCCTGGGGGTTAGGCAAAGCACGCCCACCGAACTGGTGGTAAAACAATTTGAATCTCATCACTGCCTGGGACACAGCGACCGTCGTATATATGAGCCAGTGGCCAAGCATCCGAATGTTCATCATGTAATCATGGGGGTGGGGTTTGCTGCAAAGGTCATAACTGTGAAAAAGGTCCCTTTTTTCAGGGCCGTTGTTACTTTGAATGGTCCCTGTTGAGGTAATTCCCCGTTAGGAGAATGAGCGCATATGGGAGACGTATTTGAGAGAAGTGTTTGAATAATACACACACAGCACACAGATACACTGTACAGTAAATGTAGGTTTTTACTTCTAGAAAGGTTAAGCAAAGTCCAAACAAGCAATCCAAAGTCATTCACAAGTTAAATCAGTCAGTTTTTAATCCAGGGATAATCCAAATATCAAAGTCCAATGTCAAAAAACAGTTCAGTATCAGACTTACATTAAATCCAGTAATACCAGTCAATTAGAAGAAATGGAGGAACGGCAATACTTTCCAACAGAAGGAAACAGACTGAGGCATGCTCTCTTCTGAGAGTAAGACTAAGACTAAAACAACCCAGGTTTCTGGCTCCATCTTATGGCTGTTTGAGTAACCACACCCAATTGCAGTTTTTAGCATGCTCTTAAAGAGACAGTATTAAAATGTCTATCCTGGTTTATATATTTCTAACCCAAATACCTGTTAGGTTGCTTTCATTCCTAACAGTCCCTAAATGAACTGTTGTAAGTTGAGGACTACCAGAATTGTTTGGGGGGGGGGTGGGTTTGGTCATAAAGGCAGTCTCTGAGTTACTGCTATTTAACTAGGGTTTGATAATATGTTGGCCCTGAAAAATGGGAGTTACAACCAGTCCACAAAGTTATGACCGCCCCACATGTGGGCGTGTGACCACAATTTGGATGGTATTGGCAGTTGACTCACATTTTCAACCACTGCAGTGCCTCGCCTTCACACGACCAATTGTGTTGGCTTCCAACAAGCAAAGTCAAGAGGATTTGCTTAACAATTGTTGGCGATTTGCTTGATGAATGTTGCAAAAAAAAAACCAACAGGTCGTAAAATCAGGTGCATTCATGCCTCACTTAATGACTGCTCCAGTCCCAATATCGGTCATAAGTGCAGGAATAGATAACTGTGATGACCCGGGGTGTGGCACAAAGGCAACACAGTCAAATAAGCAAGAAGAGTCCCTCTAATACCTCCAACTTTGCCCCCAAAGTCCAGGTTACCTTCGGCTAGAGAAAAAGCTCTCTCAAAAACAGTCATTAAATGGAGGAAATTCAGTCAGAACACAAAGTACGTACAAACTGACTAAAAATCCACACAAACCACACTGCAGTAATTAACTACAGGGCAGGAGAAGGAATTGCAGGCTTGAAAGGCCAGCAAAACACACACAGTTGGGAAGACGCCAGGAACCCAGATAATGAAGGGAATCAGGGCCCTTTCCTCCCCCCATAAGCCACTCAGCTCATGTTGCTCCCTTCTCCTTTCCTCCCTACGTGCCCTAGGATGAAGAGGGGGTGGGCCTGGATCTTCCTCCAAATTCCCCCTCCCTTGCTCTACCTCTGACCTGCTCTGCCCAGCCGGGCTGTGCCCTCCCCTGGTTTCTTCCACAGCCAATGGAGCCACACTCTCATTCCCTGTCAGCTGTTCAGCCTCCTCCTCCGAATCAGATTCCGACAGGGGCATGACATAGGTGGTTCAAGCTTGGCATGTTGGCCTACCTACACATCTGCAGAAGCTCTGTTCTTCTCTGATCGGAGTCACGACATATTGTTGAGCCACAACAGGGGTTGGTTTTTTTTCTTTTTTCTTGGCCCATTGTAGAAAACCAGCCAGTTGCAGGTAGTCCTCGACTTATAACAGTTCATTTAGTGACCGTTTGAAGTTACAACGGCACTGAAAAAAAGCGACTTATGACTGTTTCTTCACATGGCCGTTGTATTATATATACCCATGGTCATACGGTCAAAATTCAGATGCTTGGCAATTTGAATTTTATCTCATTGTATTATGACCTCCGCAGTGTCTGGAGGGGTCACCTTCTGATAAGGAAAGGAGAGGCTAAATTCATTTTTAACAGCCATATTACTCGCTGAACTGCAGTGATTCGCTGAACAACTGTGGCAAGAAGGGTCATCAAGTGAGACAAATCTCACTTAACAACTGTCTCACTTACCAACGGGCATTTTGGGTTCAGTTGTGGTCAGGCTGCAGCATAACACGAAGCTATTAACTTCCAGTGTTTTCTCACTGAACAGTTCCAACCTCTGCTTGGCGTTTGGGTAAAAATAAGAAATCATATTTTTAATGTTCAGACCAAGGAGCAAATCTTAGGTACTTTGAAAAAGAACAAGAAAAAACAGAGGAAAAAGAAAGTCTTGGTTAAAAAATAAAATAAAATCCTTACAGGTTCTAGAGATGTGGTCTAAAAGTGAGATATTCAGTTACGTTCCATGTGCAGCTTGGAAGTCCACTTCGATTTGATTTCTCCCAACTAGGAAGTGCAGGGAGACATTTCTGTTCTTCCAATTAAGCTACTCTTAATTTTGGAAGTAGTAACCGCCCCTATTAAAAGAGAGGGATCCGGCTTTGTCTGGTTAAAAGGTCTCCAAAATAAAAATGTCATTCACAGTTCCATCTACTTTATGCTGCTTGTAGTTTTTGACACATAACCTTTTCATTTGTGAAGTATGTTTCTGTTCTTCTGGGGAGGAAAAAAACCAGTGTCACCACACTATAACAAAGATGTAACAGATAATCAGAGCTGGAAGGGACCTTCTAGGTCATCTAGTCCAACCCTTCCCCCCACCCACCCCAAGCAGGAGACCCTACACCATTTCTGAAAGATGGCTGTCCAATCTCTTTTTGAAAGTCTCAAGTAATGAAGCTCCCACAACCTCTGAAGGCAAAGCTGTTCCATTGATTGATTGTTCCAAGTTTCTCCTTATTTCCAGGTTAAATCTCTCCTTGTTCTGTTTCCATCCATTATTCCTGTTGAGACTAAAAAAAGTACAGGAAAGAGCAACCAGGATGATGAGGGGACTGGAGGATAAAATATACAATGAACGATTGCAGGAACTGGGCCTGGCTAGTCTAGTGAAGAGAAAGACCAGGGGAGACAGGATAGCAGTCTTCCAATATTTGAGGGGCTGCCACAGAGAGGAAGGGGTTAACCTGTTTTCCAAAGCACTTGAAGGCCAGACAAGGAACAATGGATGGAAACTAATCAATGAGAGATTCAACCTAGAAATAATAATTTTTCTGACCCATCAACCAGTGGAACAGAAGTTGCCTTCAGAAGTTGTGGGAGCTTTATCACTGGAAGCTTTCAAGAAGAGACTGGACTGCCATCTGTCAGAAATGGCGTAGGGTCTACTGCTTGGGCAGGGGGTGCGGGGTTGGACTAGATGACCTAGAAGGTCCCTTCCAACTCTGATGATCTGTTATCTGTATTAAATCCTTAACCAAAGAATGAAATGCTGGTTGAAGAGGAGAAAGTATGTGGAACCTGGAGGTTGGTGGGTGTGGGGAAGGGACTAATCTCCTTGGAGTTCAAGATGCAACAGAAATCAGACGGTAACCATGCATCTCATCCATGCAAAATCTGCCCCTCCTCCCCACAAAGCTGCCCCTCCCTTTTTAATGGAGATGCCTTCGTGCCCTCACTGATCTCACCAGTCTCAGCTGCGGTGGTCCCAAATTACTTTTAGATGCTCTGTTGTGGAAGTGACGCTTTCCCCTCTTATCCCAGTTCAAAACATCCCATCTGGACGACCCATGGCTTAATGGAGGGTGAAGACTTATGATGACGGAAGAGATTCAAATCTTAAGATTAATATCTCCCTTGATAAAATGAAGATTTAAGGTGGGATTTGACTGAATCCTGAGGTAAAATGGGTTTGATGCAGGTGCTACCCTGTTTCTCCAACAATAAGGCCTCCCCCAATAGGAAGTCCCAGCATGTTTTATAGGCATGAAATGAAATTAAGCCCCTCCCCCCCCCAAATTAAGGCCTATATTAAAACGTGCAAAATGGGGGGGAATGGTGGGGGGGGCTTGCCGTTAGGAAGTACTTGAGTTGCACACCCGGATATGGTGCTGCCTGTGTTGACTCTGATACAAAGTCCACCAACGCTGAGGTCAACATCCAAGCCATCGCCGCCCGCCCGCCCAAAGATGCAAGGGGGGGGAATTAAGTCACCCCCGAAAAGACAGCCTAGCCATTTTTTCGGGTCTCAAAAAAAAAAATGAGACCCGGCCTTATTATATGAGAAACACGGTAGTTTCAATATTACTGTTAGGGCCCCAAATAACTCCATAGCAAGCAGAACTTGGGAGGCAGCCATATTCCTTCAAGAACAATTTTATTGGAGATATCGTATTGGCACAAACTGGTGAAAACTGACTCTGAAAGTTCCCGCGATTTTCACCCGATTAAACAGAAGTTCTCCCTTTCCCCACACAGTCACATTGCTCAATCAAGGTGCTGGCTGGTCGCCTGGTAACCAGACTCCTCCTCTCAGCAGTCACCTGTTGGAATGTCCTTGGTTCCCACAGGAAACTTTTATTTCGGCTACAAAATAAAACAACCCACCATCTAACTATGCTCCCTCTCCCTATCGCATCTTTGCATTGTGGCAATCCTGAAGCCTCCAAAATGGTCCCAGCCAGGTTCGCTTCAGAGCTGACACTTACACTAACTAGGTTAGAGGCTAAACTGCAACATGCCAGGTTAGTTTGGGTTCATATTCTCTCAGTTAGCTTTAAGATAATTTGGTTTTGGCTTTCTGAAACCAACCCCTGGAACCAAAAAGGTTGGGAGGCACTGCCTTAAAACAAAGGCAGACTCACAGATTTAAGCGAGGGTCCTCAATCTTTTTTGATCGCAGCGTAAACTGATATGTCAACAGCCCTTTCCCTAAATCAGGGTTAGGGAAACTTGGCTCTTTTCTCACTTATGGACTTCAACTCCCAGAATTCCTGAGTGAGCCATTAAAATTTCCCCATCCCTGGCCTACTGGTTTTTCAGTTGTGGGGGAAATCAATTTTTGACTTGAATAGGTCTGTTTAATATACAATTGTAGGCCATTTGTATATTAAACAGTCCCATTCAAGTCCAAAATTATGACATTTGTATATTAAACAGTCCCATTCAAGTCAAAAATTAGGACGTTTGTATATTAAATAGTCCCATTCAAATCAAAAATTGATTTCCCCCACAACTGAAAAACCAGTAGGCCCGGGATGGGGAACCTTTTATGGGTCACTCAGGAATTCTGGGAGTTGAAGTCCATAAGTGATAAAAGAGCCAGGTTTCCCTACCTCTGCCCTAAATCATTTGGCATTGTCAAAGTGACTCAGTCCAGGACAGATAATTATTATCAGAAGCAAATAGGGCTCGGTTGCCCATGGGTTGATTCCACCCCCCCAAGTTTTATTAGATTTTTTATTTTTAAGTATACATCAATATCAATACATAAACAGTGTGGCCCCTGGTATAATTCATTTTGATACAAACATCAGTAATGATAATCATAATAGTTATATTAATCAAACATATAATAATAGTATTAAGATACATGGGGTTTTTTTTAGTAATTCAATATTTCAATGTTCCATTTTAATGCCAATGATATAAGCGTACATGGTAATATCCTTTTTATTACCTACATTCTTTTATATAAAAATTATATCTGCTAATATTCCCCCTATTTCTTATCTCTACCTCTATTCTAGCTTCTAACCAGGTCACCATTGCTAATCCTAGTATTAATACATGTTTATATTAAGACATAGCCCTTCATTATTTGGTTGTTCAAAGTCACAATACGCTATTCAAGTACCAGTCTTCCTATTATTTGAACATGTCAGAGTGCACACAGTGTGACTAGGTGACACAACCCAGGAGCAAATACAACACACAGGTTTGTATTTACATATAGTGGTTTTATCCCTACAAAAGCATATAAACATACAAGTACTTTGATACAGGCCTTGAACAAACAATCGGTAATCAGCTACACCATGGAAGCACACATGGAGAGAGAGAGAGAGAGATACGCCCTCACAGGATGTCTAATATTACAGCCTCTTAAAGTGGTAGCAGTCAAATAACCCTGCTGATTCATTGCTTACATCATCATTACAATATTACAACATTACAAACTTACGACAGCTGGTTTGCTATTAAATCATTATTACCCTGACAGAAGCTAAAAATATATATAAAATCCCTTTCTATCCATCATCTCTCATCTGTTTTAGTACTTCAATTCTGATTCGTTTTTTGGCGTGCCTCCCATATTCCTCTCTTGGAACTTTGTCTCTATCAACATCTGTTTCTTCACCATTGACTGAATATTTCTCCCGTCTCTATCCTCCTAAGCTGCCAGGTCTCCAGAGTATCCACCCAAACTCCAATCTCCCTTTCAAAAATATCTTCCAGGTTATCTGATTCCATTTCTTGGTTTATTTCATCTCTCATTATTGTCTTTATCGTCTTCTTCTCATCTTCTTGCTTTGTTTGCTGGTTTGTCCATTCTATCTTTTCTTCCATTCTTTCTGCTACCTCCTCTCTTTCCTGGACTTTTTGATCTTCAGTCATCATTAGTTGTAACATATTTTCCATTTTCCCATATATGCCTTGTAATAGGTACTTTATGTCTCGGTAATTCTTTTCCATAGTACCCCTAATGTTTTGAAACATCAACGCCATTTCTCTTGAAATCTCACTCCTTTCCCCGATGAAGAATCTTGTCTTAATTTAATAAATCCCGCTCTTACTCGTCCAAAAACAATATATTCCAGTCCAATGTTCCTCCTCAGAAAGTTCAATAATCATATTCTTTACATCTCAGGATTATTAATTCCATTTAAGAATCCAGGCAGCTTCCGTAAATCAAAAGTCACTTTACTTAAAAGTCTTCCTTATTCTCACAATTCTCCAGTAATCATAAAATAAATAGTTATAGAACAGTAAATATCACCACAGTCCTCCAGATGTATGTTATTTATTTCTCTTATCCATTAGGGGTCTGATATATTCCATTCACCAGTAGATGGCATCCTCAGCTTAGGTTTCAATGTTGTTTCAAGTCTTATAGATTTGATTAATCCAAATTTAGTTCAATTTATGGAACCAAAATTGGCTATTCAAGACAATTCAAATAGATAGTTGCAACATTTTATAATGGCTTTCCAAAACAATGCCTGCCCAATTTAAAAGTCCAATTTTCTATGTTTTAAAAGGTCTTCAGCTTTTCTCCCTTTCGTTCTTTTCTTTCGGGTCTAGGATTTTTCTCTCTATGGTTGTTCACCACTTTGAGAAATAGTTCTAAGAGTCTCTTTTCCTGGATTTTCCTCTTTCTTTTTTAAAGTTAGGGTCTAAATAAAAAAGAATATTCTCACCCAGCTTACCAAGAAGTAGGCTGCGGTCTATTTTGTAGAATGCCTTATTGAAGTCTTAAGTATCAGAGGTGGCATTCAGCAGGTTCTGACCAGTTCTGGAGAACCGGTAGCGGAAATTTTGAGTAGTTCGAAGAACCGGCAAACACCACCTCTGACTGGAGATTTTACAGTATCCTTCCCTTGCCACACCCACCAAGCCACACCCACAGAACCGGTAGTAAAAAAATTTGAATCCCACCACTGCTAAGTATATTATGTCCACAATATTTTGCTGGTCTACTAATTTAGTCACTATGTTGAATAATGAAATAAGATTGGTTTGGCATGATCCAGAAGTGGTATTTAACTGGTTCGCACCAGTTCGAATGAACCGGTAGCAGTTATTTGGCATGGGCCGCCAAAACCAGTGGTGACCCCTGGCTGGCCAGGTTCCCCACCCAGTCGCCCGGTTGCTCACTTGCCCCGGTCGCTCTCCTAGCTTTCCCTACCATATGGCGGCCGTGGTGCAGCTCGGGCGGATGTCCCGAGGCTGCTATACATGTGCACTGCGTGTGCAGCCGCTACACATTCAACACGCATGTGCAGCAGCCCTGGGACATCCACCCGTCTGCCCTCCTGGAGCATGTTTTCTTCCTTCTCCCAGCAGACGTGCCTCTTCTAGCCTGACCCGGCCTGGCCTGGCCCGCAGGGAGGTGAGCAGATATTCCGGGGGTCCTCGCCACCCCCTTGTCGTGAGATACCTGCAGCTGCTACATGCTTTTTTCGGTGTGGCTGCAGTCCAGCCAAACTTGGTACACAGATGACTTACCCCCTGGAAATAAAACACTGTGAGGGGTAAGACACCCCAACACCCCTCAGTGTGCGTGTGTGTGTGTGTGTGTGTGTGTGTGCGCCTTAAAATGGCTTCTACTGTACAGCACAGAGGACTTGCCATGGTAACAGCTTCACAGTACTCCACAAGGGGGCTCCCTCTCAGCCCTCCGAGGAAACATCAGGCAATTGGCCAAGTGCAATCAAACGCTACAAAAATGAAACACCAGCGTAGACAAACTCCCAAAGAGAGGAATAGAAGACTTGTGATGCTGCACGAGAGACAGTACAACAGCACGAGTCCCAACTGCAGGATTTTCCTGTCTAATACAGGATTGGGATAAATACCCGGACAATGCCATATTATCGCCTAGTTATTATTAAAACCCCGAGCCCTGAATGCAGTCCTTTGCCCTTCCTTCATAATGAGATCTTTGTAGATGAGACAAATTGCAACTATCATTATTGGGTAGAATCTCTGTAATTAAGATGAAAGTTTTACCCAAAGATGCTTTTTTTTGGTTCAGACTTTTTGGCAACTGATAGTCCATTTAAACAATGGCAGATGGGTATCTCTAAGTTTATAGAGCAAGGTGAAAAAAAAAACCCAAGAATTAGATACAAATTATTGCAGGACACTAAAGAAACTTTGGATTTATCAGATTTAAAATTGTATCGCTTGATGCTTGTTGTTTGGTCTGGAAAAAATAGTGGGCAGCATTGCAAAATAAGGTTACTCAACCCTGAGAGACATGAGTTAATATTTGGATGGCACAGCTATTTATGGTATAAGCCCGTGATGGCGAACCTATGGCATGCATGCCACAAGTGGCACGCAGAGCTATTTGTACTGGCACACGAGCCGCAAGCAAACTTAGCTCACTGCGGATCTGCATGCCTCACAGTTAATTTTTTTCAGTTGGTTTGAGGCCTTTTTTGGCCTCCCACAGGCTTGGAAAAAGCAAGGCTTTTCAGGATGAAATATAGGCCCGTTTTGTCACTTCCTGTAATACTGGAAGTAACGAAACAGGCCTGAAAAGCCTTGCAGAGGCTTTTTCCAAGCCTCTGGGAGGCCGAAAAAGGCTTCAAACCAGCCAAAAAATCAGCTGTGAGGCGCAGTGCAGATAAGGGAGTGGCGGGAGAGGGGGATTGCATGCATATGCACGGGGCGTGGTGAGGGGGCATGCACATAGCATTCTGGGTGCTGGCATGCGAGTCCATGTGTGCTGGTATACGTGCAATTTTTGGTACAGGAGCATAAAAAGGTTAGCCACCACTGGTATAAGCTGAAAGACACTGTGGTAAAATCCTCAAATATTATCAGACAGAGTAGCCCAACACATTGTGCAATTAAATAAACAATGCAAGCTTCAAATCATTCAAGCTTTAGGCACCAACAATAAGTTATAGTCATGAAAAGGTCGAAGAGTTTTTATGACGATGAAACCCGCCTTCAAGACAACGAAAAATGCAGATACAAAATATTAATGGAGGACTTTAATGCAAGAATAGGAAGAATAATACCTGGAGAAAAAGCGACGGGCCCATATGGAAGTGGCAAATGAGATAATAGAGGCCACAGACAAGTAGCTTTTGCTGAAGGATGGGAACTTTATATCATGAACTCATTCTAAAAGAAAAAAGCTAGCAGGAAATGGACATGGAAGAGTTGTATTTATTTTACCTTTATTTATTTAAAAAATTTTCCTTGTATTATTGTATTTTATGCTTTGACAAACTAATACAATTTTGAAATTGGATAATGAAATACTTGCCGGCTTTTGGAATATGCCTCGGATGGAAGAAATGGAGGCTTATAAATACAGGTAACCCTTGACTTGCGACTGACACTTCTGTGGCTGAGAGAGACAGCTGTTCAGTGAATTTTCCCCCATTTTATGACCTTTTTTCCCCACAATTAAGTGAATTGCTGCATTGTTCACTTAGTAACAAGGTTGTTCAGTGAATCTGACCTCCCCGTTTGACTTTGTTTGTCAAGGAGGTTGCAAAAGGAGGATCGCATGACCCTGGGACACTGCAGCCGTCATAAATGTGAGCCACTTGCCAAGAGCCTGGAATTTGATTGCACGTGATCATGGGGATGTTGCAACGGTAGGAAATGTGAAACACGATCAGAAATCCACATTTTTCTAGCACTGTTGTGACTTTGAACGGTCACTAAATGAACAATTGTAAATCGAGGACAAGGAATTTAGGCTCCTTGTTTTAAGCCCAAAGATCCACTGGGTTGAGAAGTATGATGTCATTTATTCCACCCCTGTGATGACCCAGGGTGGGATACAAAATAAACACAAATCACAAAAAACAGGTGAAGCCCCTTTTATTCCTTCACTTTGCTTCCAAGCTCCGAATATCTTTGAGTGGAGACAAAAAACTCCCACACAACAGTTACAAGAAGTGGGAAACGCTGTTTAAATTATAAAGAGTAAAAAACAACACAAACCAGGCAAGAAAAGGGCTGGAAGACGTCCACAGATATCAGAACACATACTGGGAAGGACACCAAAGTCAAAGAGGAACAATAAACTAGAGATATTTCCACGCTTTGTTTCCAGCGCTCGCCCATACGTATGTCCGTCCTCTTACCCAGTTGTCACAGGTGCAGCCCATGAAGAGGATCAAGGCCCTCTCCGCCCCAGTAGACCACGTTTCTCCCTTATCCTCTCCTCCCTGCGTGCCCTAGGATGGAGAGGGGATGGGCCTAGTTCTTCCTCTGAGTGCCCGCCTCTGCCCTTCCCCAGCCTCCTCCACAACCTCCAAAGCCACACTTCCACTCCCTATCGACTCTTCCTCCTCTCCCTCAGAGTCAGTCTCCAACAGAGGCATGACAACTCCCTTGTTATATATTCCAATATACATATAAATTAATCCAGGCTGTAACCTCACCCTGCCCAAACCCATTGAATATTATGCTTTAATCAATAATCAGGAGTGAATCTGCGAACATCTTAGTGGTCCCCAATGTTTTTTGTACCACGTCCCGGTACAAAATGATCCACGGACCGGTACCGGCATCAGCATGCACGACCAAAGCAAGGCGAGCCGGGCGACTGGCCAGCCAGCCATCCCCCGCTTCTCCCCGCCACCTTCAACACCTCCTTTGTACCTTCTCGTGGTCGATGGGCTTTTCGGGCTCTTTCTTAATCTCCTGAGTAACGCGAGACTCCACCGCCATCGGGACGGCTCTTCATTCGAAGCCACCACCCCCCTTCGACAAAACTAAGGCGCGAGGATTCCTTCAGCACCCAAACGCCACTTTCCAACCGATGACCGACAAGCTCACCCGGAAGCACTTTCTCAAGCACCGTCAAAACAAGATGGCGGCACCCAAGCAAAATAGGCGGCCCGGTACAAAATGATCCAAGGACCAGTACTAGTCCGGGGCCCAGTGGTTGGGGACCACTAATCTAGAGGCAAGCAAAGTTATGTCGCTTTTCCTAAAGCCCTTATAACCTTAAATGGTTTTTAAGTGAAGGGTTGTAAACTAAGGACCACCTGCGTTCAGGAATGGGCTGCTGGGGGTTCGCAGGGGTTGGGAGAGCCCGTAGTTAAGATTCTGTGCAGTTCGGACAACTCCCAAATCCCACTCCTGGCTGGCCCTGCCCACCCCACGCCTCCCCTCCCAGGAGTCTTCACGTGGCCCATTTTGGATGCAGGTAAGTACAGGATATGCACGGAGGCTGAGGAAGGGCAAAAAAACGGGCCTTCAGGAAGTTCAGGAAGGCCGGAAACGGGCCTGTTTCCAGCTTCCAGTGAACCTGGGGAAGCCATTTTCACCCTCCTGGAGGTTCAAGGAAAGCCTCCAGAGCCCGGGGAAGACAAAAACCACGCCCACCCCGCCATGGTGCAAGAGGCCAACTAGGCTGTGCCCACCATGGCCCGGTCCACCCAACAACCGGGCAGAGAACCACCCAACACCCAACAACCAGGCAGAGAACCACCCAACACCCAACACCCGGGCAGAGAACCCGTTGCTAAAATTTTTGAAGCCCACCCCTGCCTGCGTTGCCAACAAACGGTAACCATTTAAGCAAGAGAGTCCCGAGAGAAGACATACAGGGAGCACCGTATGTATATTGTGCATATTTCACGTGCATCTTTTTAATGAGCTTCCAAGCTCCGTAAAGATGGCAGCTCGGACAGAAAAGTCATGGAGTTCAGCGTAGACATGTTAAGAGCGGAAATGGAAACACCAAGGCCTCTGATGGAACGAAGAAGCAGGTTAACAGAATAACAGAATTGGAAGGGATCTGGAAGGTCTTCTAGTCCAACCCCTAACAACTCCTGGAGGCAGGCCTTTCCACTGATTCAATTCTTCTCACGGTCAGGGAATTTCTCCTTGGTTCTAAATTGCTTCTCTCCTTGATTAGTTTCCATCCATTGCTTCTTGTCTTGCCTTCTGGTGCTTTGGAAAATAAGTTGACTCTCTCTTCTTTGTGGCAGCCCCTCAAATAGTGGAAGATTACTATCATATCCCCCCCAAATCCTTCTTTTCACTAGACTAGACATACCCAATTTATTTTTATTTTATTTATTTATTTGGTTTGTCAATCGCTTACAAGATAATAGGTATAAGTAAAAACATAGTTATGAATACATGGATACATATAAGAAAAAAATAAAAATAAAAGAAACAATAGGACAGGGACGGGAGGCACATTGGTGCGCTTATGCACACCCCATACAGACCTCTTAGGAAAGGGGTGAGGTCAATAGTAGACAGTCTAAGGTTAAAGTTTTTGGGGTTTGGGAAAGAAACCACAGAGTCAGGTCGCGTATTCCAGACATTGACCACTCTGTTGCTGAAGTCGTATTTCCTGCAATCAAGTTTGGTGTGGTTTACCTTGAGTTTGTATCTATTGTGTGCTCTTGTACTGTTATGGTTGAAGCTGAAGTATTCATTGACAGGTAGGACACTGCCATGTATGATTTTATATACCGTACTTAGATCGGACCGAAGACGGCGTAATTCAAGGTTTTCTAGGTCTAGAATTTCAAGTCTGGTGGCATAAGGTATTCTACAACGAATAGAGGAGTGGAGAACTCTTCTTGTGAAATATTTCTGGACTTTCTCAATTGTGCTAATATCAGATACGTAATGTGGGTTCCAGACTGATGAGCTGTATTCGACTATTGGTCTAGCAAATGTTTTGTATGCCCTAGTTAGTAGTGTGATATTACCAGAGAAAAAGCTCTGTAAGATTAGGTTAACAACTCTTAATGCCTTTTTGGCTATATAGTTACAGTGGGCTCTAGCACTTAGATCATTAGAGATGAGTACTCCAAGGTCCTTGACAGAGTTTGGATCATCAACAAGGTCTTGACTATTCAGCCTGTAGTTTATTTTCTGATTATTATTATTATTTTTTTGCCAATTTGTAAGACAGAGCATTTATTTATTTATTCCTGCAACCGTTCTTCATATGTGTCAGCAACTGGATTTTTCCCATTCAACCAAAGAGAATGAACTTCTAATCACTGGATGTTTATTGAGATGAGACAATTCATGTAGGGATTCAAAGCAGCGTCTAACGTCACTCAGGCATGCAGTGATAAAGGAGTTTAAATCCCCTCCCCTTATCTTGATGTATATTTTGTCAAACAAAGACACAACACGTTAATTCCCCCTCGCCGCTTCTTTGGGAACGATCTTTCGAAGAGTTTCTCAGGGCTTATCTTCCGGAGCTGGAATTTTTATGGTCCCTTGCTGTCTCTTCAAGAGGTGATAGGTTTCTGGACATCTGCCCCGCCCAACCTTCAGTTATATATCATGTGTAGGTTATACAAATTCAATATATTCAGGTTACATCGAAAAGGATTACCTGTACCAACTTCCCTCCCCGCTTCTTCTTCCATGGAAGAATGGCAGATACACGGATCTGACAATATGTTTTAGTCCTCTAATCATCTTTGTTGCTCTTCTCTGCACTCTTTCTAGAGTCTCAACCTCTTTTTTACATCCTGACAAGCAGAACTGGAGGCCGTATTCCAAGTGTGGCCTTATCGAAGCATTATAAAACGGTATTAACATTTTACGTGATCTTGATTCTATCCCTCTGTTTATGCAGCCTAGAACTGTGTTGGCGTGTTTGGTAGTTGCAGCACACGGCTGGCTCATATTTAAGTTATTGTCCACTAAGGACTCCAAGATGCTTCACACAGTTACTGATACCTGAGCCAAAAGCACCCCTTAGCTTTCAAGCGCCACTAAACCGTTTGCAGGATTTGGTGGAAAGTCTAACACGGCCATCCCCGTGTTAAGTTTTTGGGGAGAATCTGCCAAAAAGTTCCCGTCAGCGTGGACCCTTTGATGCAAAATCAAGTTGGTGCTCTGGCTGAAGCTTTTCCCACACTCGGAGCAGATATACGGCTTCTCCCCGGTGTGGGTTCTCTTATGTCTAATAAGGCTCGATTGATCCCGGAAGCTCTTCTCGCAGTCCGTGCATCCGTACGGCTTCTCGCCCGTGTGCATCCGCTGATGCGCATTGAGGCTGCCCTTGTGGCTGAAGCTCTTCCCGCACTCGTAGCATTTGTAGGGCCTCTCCCCCGTGTGAACCCTTTGGTGCTGAATGAGACTCTGTTTGTCGGAGAAAGTCTTGTTGCAATCGGCGCACTGGTGCGGCTTCTCCCCTTTGTGGATCTTCTGATGCCTCAGGAAGTTGGTGCTCTTGTTGAAACTTTTCCCGCACTCCGAGCACCGGTATGGCTTCTCCCCCGTGTGGATAATTTGATGGGAGGCGAGGTGAGCGCTCTGAACGAAGCTCCTCCCGCACTCTAAACACGTGTACGGTTTTTCTCCGGTGTGGATGATCTGGTGGGAGTTCAGGTGAGCGCTGCGGCTGAAGGACTTCCCGCATTCCAAGCATTTATACAACTTCTCCACTTTGGGGGTTCTCGGCGGTTTCTGCTGGTTGGATGGACCGTAAACGCTTTTGCTTAAATCAGAGGGTTGACGTGGTCCATCGGCATGGGCAGCCTGATACGAAGGAGGAATTAAAGGGCCCAGAAACTTTTCTCCTTTTTCCAGAAATGTATATGAACCCTCTCCTTCAGAAAGCACTTCCTTGTCTCCGGCGTTCTTCCCAAAGATTCTTTTCTGAGGTTCAATCTCAGCAGACATTTCCCAGTGATCACTGGGGCATCCATTCCTTTCCTCTCCTCCCTGGCGGTTTTGCTGGAGTGAGATTTGATGGACCTCTCCGACTGGGCAAGGAAGGGATTTATCGATCCATTCTCCTTGTTGGTTTCTTTCACAGTGTGCGGGTTGAACTCGGCTCCAGGCTTTCTCTTCAAAAGGTTCCTGCTCAGTTTCTTCAGAGAAATCGCCACAGAGTTTTCCCTCTGTTTCGCTTTTCCATTCGGATCCTGTTGGAATTAAGGTTGGGAGATTGGTTAGAGCACAAAGCAAATTATTCAGAAGTAGCCTCTTCCAAAATATTCGGGGTTTCCAATGAGAAAAAAAAGTTCTGAATAGAAAGTTCTGTGGCAGGACCAAGAGACAGCAGAAAAGAAGAGAAAGAACTGGACAAAAATCACAAAATACAAAACCTGTCACTGCTTCTGTGTTTCCCCCAAAATTATATATTTTTGCCACCCAAAAAGGCACCAGGTTTTATTTTTTATTTTTTGGAGGGGTGTGTGTGTCATCCACTGACTCACCTCACTTGTGCATGTCGGCCCTGACCTCCTTTTCGTTGTCCGAAGCCTTCAAGAACTTCTTGTGTGGCCTTGTTGGCCACAGAAGAAATGGGCCGGTGTCAGAGTGTGCAAGGCCCAGCGGCAACCATATTAAGGTAAATAGTAGGGCAGCTCCAACCTTCCATCCCCACCCTACCTTAATTTAACCCGTGTACCCTGGAGGGGGCGGAGTCTTAATTAGGGCTTATTTTGGGGGTAGGGCTTATACAGATTGTCCACTTGACCGTAAGGAAAACAAGAGAAGGCCTCCTTACCTAAGTGGTCAACATTGGCGTCCTCATTCTCCTTCTTGGTCTCCACATACAGCAGCCTCCACCCAGCCTCGGATTCAACCTGGCTAATTCTGGAGATTGTGGCCACTTCCTCCGGCAATACCTATAAAGGAAAGGACGGCATTGCTCTCTATCAGCCCCTCGGACACTCGACAAAAACGGTTTAAAATAGGCGGCAAACACAAACACAATTTTCAACCATCAGGGACACAAGGACCCTGCAAATTTTTAGGTGTGGCCTCTAAAGCTCTTTGAGGTCAGACTATTGGGGTACATGTTTAGAGGCTCAAAGCTGAGTATATTAGAGAGATGCCAAAGGAGATCACAGGTCAGAGGCGGGGATTCAGCAGGTTCTGACCAGTTCTGGAGAACCGGAAGCGGAAATTTTGAGTAATTCAGAGAACTGGAAAATACCACCTCTGACTGGCTCCGCCCTCATCTATTCTCTGCCTCCCGAGTCCCAGCTGATCGGCTGGGTCTTCTTTGGTTACCCTACACAGGAGAACGGAGCTGGAAAGCAGGCTAGTGGGGTGGGGAGGGAACAGGGATTTTGCAGTATCCTTCCCCTTGAAATGTGGTGGTAATGGAGATTTACAGTATCCTTCCGTGCCGCGCCCACCAAGCCATACCACGCCCATCAAGCCATGCCCACAGAACTGGTAGTAAAAAAAAATCGAATCCCACTACTGCCACAGGTAGTCCTCATTTAATGTCCACTCATTGAGCGACTGTTTAGAAATACAACAGTGCCGAAAAAGAGGCGTGGGCAATGGGATGGCCTCACCGTTGTGGCCATCGCAATGTCCCCTTAGTTACGTGACTGTGATGGAAATTGGATCACAATTTGGACGTCGCGGCGTCCCGCAGTCAGGTGATCTCACTTACGACCTTCTTCGCTGATGTCGGACAAAGTCAACAAGGAAGTGAGCCCTTCTCAAAACAGCCAACCTGCTTCTAGGCTGCATTAACAAAGGGAGATCGAATCAAGATCGCATGAAGCGATAATGCCACTTTACAATAATGCCTGGGTAAGGCCACACGTGGAAGAGTGTATCTGGTTTTGGTCACCACGATGTAAAAAAGATGTTGAGGCTTTAGAAAAAGTGCAGAGAAGAGCAACCAAGATGATTAGGGCAGTGGTCCCAACCTTTTTTGTACCAGGGACCAGTTTCACGATTATTCATTCTTTGCGGCCTGGTACAAAATGATCCACAGACCGTCCCCCGCTTCTCCCCGCCACCTTCAACTCCTCCTTTGTACC
>NW_020769520.1:438495-458500 GCF_900518735.1 Pseudonaja textilis | reverse complement strand
GCTTTCCAACTGATGACCGACAAGCTCACCCGGAAGCACTTTCTCAAGTGCCGCCGAAACAAGATGGCGGCGCCCAAGCAAAGTAGGCTTTTTCTTTGCGGCCCGGTACAAAATGATCCACGGACCGGTACTGGTCCGGGGCCCAGTGGTTGGGAATCCCTGGATTAGGGGACTGGAGGCTAAAGAACAGTTGCTGGAATTGGATATGTCTGGTTTAATGAAAAGAAGGACTGGGGGTGACATGATAGCAGTGTACCAAGAAGCAATAGATGGAAAGTATTGAAGGAGAGGACCAACCTACAACTAAATAGAAATTTCCTGACAATTAATCAGTGGAATGACTTGCCTCCACAAGTTGCGGATGCGCCAACACTGCAGGTGTTTAAGAAGAAATTGGACAGCTATTTATCTGAAATGTTATAGAGCTTCCTGTCTGAGCAGGGGGTTGGACTAGAAGACCTCCAAGATCCCAACCGACTCTGGTATTCTGTTCCATTGTTCCCAAATCCTCAAAACAAAGATATGCACTAAGTTAAATGGCTGTGCTTCACAAAAGGCTTAATTTTAGATGGGAAAATGGACAATTCTGGACATTTATTTTGACTGAAGAAATATTTGGGGCAGGTTTTATCAAGTGGCTTGATTCTGCAGAACGTTCAGTGCCTTTCAGTAAAGTAATCCCATTACTGGATCAACTGATCTATCGCTCGGTCTATCATTGATTGATTCTAGTAGCCTGAGCCACTGGCTGAATGGAAGAAATCAAAAGAAAAGAAAATTCTCTGCGAAGGTCGTTTCTCACCGTTTGCAAAGCGAGAATGTTTTGATCTCCTAATCCAGATGCAAAGCAGAGGATGCGAAATTATTTGGTAGCCCAAAGTACCTTGATTACGTGCTCTACATGGCTACTCTTTTTGGATTTGAATAGTCTGCTTTATTTTTTTATTATGATTTGCTTATTTTTCGAGCTAGATGTGATAAACATTTTTAAAAAACGGTAATGTGGCAAAGTGAGCATTTAGCTCTTTTTCATTAGCCTTGCAGAATTCCAAGTCAATGAATTACAAATAGAACGGGCCTCTAGTAGTTACCACCAGTGATATGTTTATTCCTATTTCTTGAAGGACTTGTTAAAAAATTACTTCTTGTAAACTCACCATTGGAGAAATACCTAGCACAGTGATGGCTAACCTTTTGGGGCTCCTGTGCCAAAAACTGTGTGCCAATACGTGGAAGGTAAGGCGTGCGCCCCCACTCCACCCCCTGCACATGTGCAAGCAATTCCCCACTGCCGCCCCCTTACCTGCATCGTACCTCTCAGCTGATTTTCAGCCCATTTGAGGTCTTTTTCGGCCTCCCAGAGGGTCGAGGGAAGCCTCTGCAGTCTTTGCAGGCCGAAAAAAATGGGCTCGTTTTGTCACTTCTGGTATTTCCAGAAATACAGGAAGTGACAAAACGGGCCTGGTTTTCAGCCTGCAAAGGCTCCAGAGGCTTCCCTCGAGCCTCTGGGAGGCCGAAAAAGGCCTCAAACAGGTCGAAAATCAGCTGGGAGGCGCGCACATGCACAGTGAGGTAAGTTTGCCTGGGGCTCATGTGCCCACACAAATGGCTCTGCATGCCACTTGTGGCACGCGTGCCATAGGCTCGCCATCACAGACCTAGCAGAACCAGTTATTTTTAAAAAAAAAACATTTCCTAAACAGAATCTGAGGATAGAAATGACAAACCATTGTGTGTCCCAGTAATATTTTACAGAGGGAGCTATGCTGGTTGAAAGTAACTTGAATGCGCTATTCTGTTTTCTATGTCAGTCAGGAACACAAAAGTAACCCAGTCCAAACGAAAGAGGGTAGGGGGAAGTAGAAGGAGAGATCACTCTGCAGATTTCCTGAAATTCCTGAAGGGAGAATAAGAAATCTAATAAGTTTTCCCTTTCTTACTTGATTTGGAGGTTCAACCACTGTTTGAGCTCCATCAGGAAAACCAGAAAACTTCACTCTTTGTATTTCTGTAAGGAATAAATGATTTAAAAATGCATGATTAGCAAAATGAGGAGGTATTCTATAGAAGAGAAGAGACAGCAAAGATAAAGACAGATGGGTCATTGGAGGATCTTCAATTACCTCCTGAGGGGTCCCGACTTGGATCTTCCCAAGGGATCTTCCTGAAAAATAGTTCCCCGGGGGGATTGGATGGATTCTTCTTTCCCTCAAGATCTCTGATCTCCACAGTGCAGCCCTTCAAATAGGAGAAAGGGAAAAAGAAGCAGAATTAATGTTTTGTTGTTGTTAGTTGCGAAGTCGTGTCCGACCCATCGCGACCCCACGGACAACGTTCCTCCAGGCCTTCCTGTCCTCTACCATCTTCTGGAGTCCATTTAAGCTCACGCTGACTGCTTCCAGCCACCTCATTCTCTGCCGTCTCCTTCTTCTTCTTTGGCCCTCCATCGTTCCCAGCATGAGGCTCTTCTCCAGTGAGTCCTTCCTTCTCATTCGGTGGCCAAAGCAGTTGAGTTTCATCTTCAGGATCTGGCCTTCGAAAGAGCAGTCAGGGATTGATCTCCTCTAGGACTGACCGGTTTGATCGCCTTTGGAGTCCAAGGGACTCGTAGGAGTCGTCTCCAGCACCAGAGTTCAAAGGCCTCCGTTCTTCGGCGCTCAACTTTCCTTATGGTCCAGCTTTCTCAGCCATACCTCGCCACTGGGAAAACCGTAGCTTTGACTAGACGCACTTTTGTTGGCAGGGTGATGTCTCTGCTTTTTAATGTGCTGTCTAGATTTGCCAGGATTAATGAACATCACATGATGCTCCAACACTGGAAATTTTTAAAAAGATGTTGGACAACCATTTGTCTGAAGTGGTGTAGGGTTTCCTGCCTAGGCAGGGGGTTGGACTAGAAGACCTCCAAAGTCCCTTCCAACTCTGTTTGTTCTATTCTATTCTGTTCTAATTTCTATTCTATTCTATTCCTATTCCTTAATCTATTCTATTCCTATTTTATTTTTATTCTGTTCTGTTCTATTCTAATTTTTCTATTCTATTTCTATTCTAATTTCTTTTCTATTTCAATTCTATTCCTTATTCTATTCTTATTCCCATTGTATTTTTATTCTACTCTATTTATTTTCTTTTCCTATTCTATTTACATTGTATTCTATTCTCTTCTGTTCTATTCTAATTTCTTTACTATTCTATTTCTATTCTAATTTCTTTTCTATTTCTATTTCTATTCCTTATTCTATTCTATTCCTATTCTTATTCTATTCCTATTTTATTTTTATTCTATTCTATTTCTATTCTATTCTGTTCTAATTTCTATTCTATTCCTATTCCCATTTTATTTTTATTCTATTCTATTTATTTTATTTTCCTATTCTATTTCTATTCTATTCTATTAATAAAGTGGAGTATTATATTCGGAACACAACCTCAAAGCCCCCAATATCCATCACTGAGGTTGAGTGAAAAAAACAATGGAACAATGTCCCACAAGAATTCGTGGGAGATCTCCCCTTATGAAGGCCAGAGAAGTTTGGGAAGGAGAGGTGAAGCATGCCAACACATGTCTGAGCTCCCTAGACTAAAGTGCCTCACCTGTGGCTGGACCTGCTCCTTCGGCGGCTCCTCCGCCTGGCTCAGGAGGAAGCCTTCCAGCAAAGCCACCGCCTGGGAGCTGGTCTCTGCTCCACACTCCCGCACCCGGCTCTCCATCTCGGGGGGCAGAAGGACCAGGAGCTGCTCCAGAACCACCAGGTCCAGCATCTGAGCTTTCGTGTGCTTTTCTGGTCTCAGCCATCGCCTACAAAAGTCATGGAGTCGGTTGCAAAGTCCTCGGGGACCCTCGGCCTCCTGGTAACGGAGGCTCCTGAAGTTCCAGGGTTGGATTTTTGAGCGCCCGGTGGTGGTTTCCTCCATCATGCGTGCGACCCGGGATTGAACCCGGTGGAGGGCCGGGCACGTATCTCTCTCCCTCCTCGGGCTCTCTTTGCAGGGGAAGAGCCCTCGCAACCCGCCCTGCCCTCACTTCCGGATCTCTCCCCGGCAAGTCTCTCCTGCAGCCTTTTCACGCCCGGCGGAGCTCCAAGGGTTAAGGAGAGCGAGTGCTAGAAAAGTGGCAAGGCCCTCCCTCCCTAGCCTCCTCTGGAAAACCAGCCAAAACCTTCGCCCTCCGGTGGCCAAAAGCGGGGAAGCGCCTGATGCCCCTTTCTCATATCTGAATCCGAGGGCTGAATCGGAGTCATTTGAATCAGAATAGAGCTGGAAGCTCTAAAAACGACTCTAAATGGCAGAAAATGAAGAGGAACCAAAGAGCCTCTTTGATGCAGGTGAAGGAGGAGAGTGCAAAAGTTGGCTTGAAACCCAACATAAAGAAAACTAAGATCATGGCATCCGGCCCACTCAATTCCTGGCAAATAGATGGGGAAGACATGGAGGGAGTGACAGAGATTTTATTTTCCTGGGCTCCAAGGTCACCGCAGATGGGGACTTCAGCCAAGAAATTAAGATGCTTTTGCTCCTGGGGAGGAAAGCTATGGCAGATCTAGACAGCATACTAAAAAGCAGAGATATCACCCTGCCAACAAAAGTGCATATCGTCAAGGATATGTGTTTTTTTTTCAGTTACAAGGTATGGCTGAGAAAGCTGGACCATAAGGAAGGCTGAGCGCCAAAGAACGGAGGCCTTTGTACTCTGGTGCTGGAGACGACGCCTACGCGTCCCTTGGACTGCAAAGGCGATTAAACCGGTTAGTCCTGGAGGAGGCCAACCCTGACTGCTCTTTTGAAGGGCAGATCCTGAAGATGAAACTCAAAAGACTTTGGCCACCTCGTGAGAAGGAAGGACTCACTGGAGAAGAGCCTCATACTGGGGAACGATTGAGGGCCAAAGAAGAAGGGGTCGGCAGAGAATGAGGTGGCTGGATGGAGTCAGTGAAGCAGTCGGCGTGAGCTTAAATGGACTCCAGAAGATGGTAGAGGACAGGAAGGTTCCTGGAGGAACGTTGTCCATGGGGTCGCGATGGGTTGGGCACAACTTTGCAACTAACAAGAAGAAGAAGGGCAGAGAGGGACCATTTTCAATGGGGGGAAAGGAGGAAGAAGGCTGTCCTATCTCCTCGTTTTCTTGTTTCTTAATGTTGAAGCTCCTCTGAATTGACTTAATAATTGACTCCTCTGAGGGGGTCTCCTTCCCATTCCAGAATTCTGGAACAGGATAGAGCTGGAAGGAAGATCTTCTAATCCAACCCATGGCTCAAGCACGAGAACCTCCTGTTCCATTCCAGGCAAGGGACTGTCCAGTCTCTTCTTCAAAACCTCCAGTGATGAAGCAACCACAACTTCTGGTGGCAAGCTGTTCCACAGGTTAATTGTCCTCACTGTGAGGACAGTGCCTCCTTAATTCCAGGTTGCTTCTCTTTTTTGATCATTTTCCATCCCTTGTTTCTCTTCTTCAGTGCTTTGGAGAATAAGTTGACCCCCGTCTTTTTTGTGATAGCCTCTCAAATACCGGAACACTGTTATCATGTCACCCCTAATTCTTCTTTTCTCTAGAATAGCCCAAACCCAAGTCCTGTAACTGTTCCTTAAGTGTTTTATATTCTCCGGGCCTTTTTAATCATCCTAATTGTTCTTTTCTGCACTTTTTCCAAGGTCTCTTTTGCAACGGTTAGGACCAAAACCAGATGCAATATTTCAGGGGTGGCTTTACTTATAAAGTGGAACTAATACTTCGTGTGATTTTGATTCTATGCTTCTGTTTATACAACCAAGGGTTGCATTCTGGACCGCTCTCCATGGCTGTTCTTCTGGGGCAGAGGTCTCCAAACTTGGCAACTTTAAGCCTTGTGGACTTCAACATCCAGAATTCCTCAGCCAGTTCTTGGGAGTTGAAGTCCACAAGTCTTAAAAGTTGCCAAGTTTGGGGGAACCCTGTTCTGGGAGATAGTGATAGGCCTTTCCCAGGATGATTTTCCTAAGGTCGCTCCCTGCTGCGTTCCAGCCACAGTAGAACAAATATCATGAATGTTCCATGGATGGATTTCTGCTTTCTTCTGGCTTGAAAAAAATGCCTAGCTGCGGGACAGGGTGGAAGCCAGAGCAGAAGAGATATTTTGAATGCTCAGTGGCCTTGAAGGTGGGTTTTCAGCTGACAGTTGCTGAACCTGAAGTGAAAGCCAGCTAGGGCCTACAGATTGGTGGTGGTGGTGGGGGAATTGGGTGCAGGTGGCCCAACTTCTATTTCAAGGCATTTTCTTAAAAATCTCTCCTTATAAAAAGTCTTGCTTGATATGCTGGTGTCTCTGCTCTAAAGGAAGCCAACATACGTTGGGGACCGGAGGTTAAAAGATACAAAAAACGGTAGCTGGAATTGGGTAGGTCTACTTGAGGAGTCTCCAAACTTGGCAACTTTAAGACTTGTGGACTTCAACTCCCAGAATTGCCTGGACAGCATGACTTAGCTGAGGAATTCTGGGAGTTGAAGCCCACAAATCTTAAAGTTGCCACATTTGGAGACCCTAGGTCTAGTTAAGGCTAGGGGTGACATGATAGCAGTCTTCCAGTTATCTCAGGGGCTGCCCCAAAGAAGAGGGAGTCAAAGCTATTCTCCAAAGCCCCCTGAGGGCAGGAGAAGAAGCCATGGGTGGAAAGTAATCAAGGAGAGAAGCAACTTAGAACTAAGGAGGAAATTTCCTGACAGTTGGAACAATTAATCAGTGGAACAATTTGCCTCCAGAAGTTGTCAATGCTTCAACACAGGAAGTTTTTTAAAAGATGTCTGAAATGGTATAGTTTTTCCTGCCTAAGCAGGAGGTTGGACTAGCAGACCTTCAAGGTCACTTCCAACTCTGTTTTCTAATTCTAATCCTAATTGACAAATGTATCTTTTCTTTTATGTACCAAGCATTTGCACCAAGACAAATTCCTTCTCTGTCCAATCACACTTGGCCAATAAAGAATTCCATTCCACTTCACTCCTATTCCTATTCCTATTCCATTCCATCTATTCTATTGCATTCCATTCCTATTCCTATTCTATTTCTATTCTTATTCTATTTGATTCTCTCTTTAGTCTCCTCTCCTTTCCTCGATTCCTATTCCATTGGTTGCAAATGGCGACTACGCAACCATGGGACCCCTACGACCTTGTGGTATCCACCTAATAATGGCCACCGGGCAGTCACAATCGCTATGTGATGTCACACTGCACGATCCCGTCACAGCCCAAGAGGTCCTCGGTGCTCTCTTGAGCTTGGTTACTTTCTTGCCGATCTTTCCTCACTCCAACGAGGGGACATCGCCACTGCTAGATAACATCATTAGCCCCGATGACATCATCTAGTTGGGTGATGAAGGTCTGCAAGAAACACCACCCAGGGACAGGGAGCACCAAGGACTCTGCAGGTCAACCGGGAGCTACAAATCTTCTCCCTTACTGATCCTAATTCTCGTTGGTACACACGTCCTAGCTGCAATTGCACGGGTGATAAATAGATCAAGGTGAGGGGCAATGAAAAATGAGTTGGACAAGGACCAAGAATGCAACCATGCCATCAATACTCCTCACACTTCATAAGAAAGGACCACTGAAATACCCCTGGGTGGTGTTTCCACAGGCTGAGCTCTTCCTTCTTCCCAAGGAAGTCTTCGACCAACACCACTGCCTGGGAGCAGTTGTCTGGGCCACACGCCCGGACCCAGCGCTGCATCTCCGGCGGCAGGATGGCCAGGAACTGCTCTAGGATCAGCAGCTCCACGATCTGCTCTTTGGTGGACATGTCCGCCTTCAGCCACCGCCGGCAATGTTCCTGGAGTCGGCTGTAAGCCCCTCGGGGCCCTTCAGCTTCCTGGTAACGGAAGCGCCGGAAATGTTGACGCTGTTCCTCCCGTCGCTGGGCTTCCCTTTGCAAAATGGCTGCCTTCACTTTCCCATAATCCCCCTTGCTGCACCCGCCCAGGTTCAGAAAGGCCTGCTGGGCCTCTCCGCTCAAGGCTGGCTGGAGCTGGGGTACCCATTCCTCCTTGGGCCACCGACAGGCCTGGGCCACCTGCTCAAAGGAGTCCAGGAAGGCCAAACTGTTTTCCCACGGATCCACGGGTGGCTTAGAGCTCCCCGGACATGGAGTCTCCACCGTCTTCAGGAATTCCCGCCATTGAGCTTCCCACTGCTGAAGGGATCCCTCATCCGGTTCCTGCTTGATCTCTCTGCCCGTCCCTTGGGGCAGGGGTTCCTCTCCGCGAGGGTCTTTCTTTGGTGGGGGATCCCTCAGATCCCGCTCTTCCATTGTACTTTTCAGACGGTCTCCAGGCAAAAGCTCCACCCAGCCCGACGATCCAGAACCTGCCCCCGGGATCCAAACTGTTGCAACTATGCTGGCATTCAAGGGCAATTCCTCAGGTTTTGTGGATCCTTGTCGGTCAAGGAAGAAAAGCTAAAGACACAAAAGGAATTTGCAAATCAGCCAGAGGAAACGCTGGGTGGCTTCAGGCTGCTGGGTTTTTTTAATCTCGCCTGATTGAATAAAAATAAAAAGCTAGAAATATTGCAAATATTAATGTTTAATAATAGAGCACCACACCAGGGGTGGTTGATTAACTTAAGAGGCAATCCTACCTCCGCTCTGCATTCCTGCTCCTTTCTTCATCCATCTTTTAACTGTAATTTTATCTTTGATTGGGATTCCCCTTTGGAAATATTTTATCTTTTATTATTTTAATACCGTAAGCCTGCCGAAGTTGTTTCAAAATGAGATGGGTAGCAAATAAATCTAATAAATATATAAAGTGACAAACCAAGCTATCTCTTAACACCGATGATGTTACCTCATCAGGTAATGAAACGTCTGTAAGGAAGGAAACCAAGCTCAGAGAGCATCAAGAACCCCTCATTTCAACCCTGACCTCCAAATATTCTTCTTTATTCCCTCTCTTGAGAAGAAAGATCACATTCTTCCAATAATACAACTGAGGGAGGATACTCTCTTTCTGCCCTACCTCACAAAATTGTTGTTGGGTGATAAATTGGAGTTTTCTATTTATGCCACCTTGAGCCCCTGAAGCAAAGGGCTATATAGATGCACAGGAATTATTATTTTTTTAGTCTTTTAATGACCCTTTAATCCAGGGCTCTTCAAATTCGACAGCTTTCAGACTTGTGGACTTTGAACTCCCAGAATTCCTCCTCCAGCCATGTTAGCTCAGGAATTCTGGGAGTTGAAGTCCACAAGTCTGAAACTTGCCAAGTTTGAAGACCCTTCGTCCAGTCTAATGAAGAGCAGGACTGATATGATAGCAGTTTTCTAACATCTGAGGGACTGTCACAGAGAAGAGGGGATCAACCTTGTAGACAAACAGGGGTCTTCAAACTTGACAGCTTTGTGGACTTCAACTCCCAGAATTCCTCCTCCAGTCATGTTAGCTCAGGGATTCTGGGAGTTGAAGTCTACAAGTCTTAAAGCTGTCAAGTTTGAAGATCCCTAGCCTTAATCCCTTGCATGGGGTGGAATCAGCGCAACTGAATGGAGCTAAGCGTTCACTAGATGCACAGGAATCAATAACACTAAGAACAATGATGATAAATAAGGTGTATATTTAATGTATAGCATTACTGCAGGGTGTTATATTCACGTGTGTCATATATACTCTGTATTACAATGTACAAACAATACACATGTGATAATCGTGTAATAGGATGAAAAATCAAGTTTACCTGCCTCCTTTTTCCAATTTTTCCCCCCACTTTGCACTACAAAGGCATCCGAGCGTCCTGTAAACCTTGGTTTCTGCTTCCACACGTTGCATCAGCTCTTTTCTTCCTTCCGGCTGTTTGCAATTGTGATTTAAAAATAATTTAAAAAAAAAAATTAGAGAAACCCCGCTGGGAGCTAGATGTGCTTCCCGACCTCCCAAACTCCACGCTTCCTCCCTCCCACACACACAAAAGCCCATTTCCGGGGGGAGGAGCCAGTCTAGGAAGCGGACTGCAACGTTTTACATCCTTTGCAATCGTTTGTGGGTTTTTTTTTTAAGGCAAAAAAGGAGATACGTCCCATCTAGCCCACTGCCGGTTAGATCTTTCTGATCGTCTCTTTTTTGGGGGGGAGAGGTTTTTTGGGGTGGGGTGGGGTGTTCGGAGAGGCCTTTTGTCCTCCTTTGCTCCTAAGGAAAAAAAAAAAAAGATGTATTTCTGCTTGTCCAGAGAGACCCCGGCTCGCTGATAGAATCGACAGAGCTGCAGCATCCTAGAGGGGGCTCCCGCCGGAGACCATAGAGTTGAGGGTGAGGAGCGTATGTGTGCGTGTGTGTGTGTTGGGGGGGGTCCCAAGTGGTGGACTTCCGGCCTGGGTTCTTTAACGGGGCATTTCCCCCCCCCCCTACACCCCGCGCGGTGGGTTGGAAGCTCCTCCGGGCTCTCTCGTGCTCCGAAGCGGGGAAGCGGCGGTGCGAAAAAGGGTGAGTGGCGGAGAAAGGAGGGCGCAGGCTCGAGGTCTGGCCGAGAGAAAAGAGGCGTGTGCAGCAAACTGCCGCGGGCTGCAGGTTAAAAAAAAAAAAAGAGAGGTGGGGGGGTATCTCACCTCCCCCCCACCTACCATCTCTCCTTTGGGGGTGGTGGATTTTTTTGCAGAGCAATCAAGCGGCTGGATCCCAAAAGATCCCCCAGGATTTGCTCCCTTAGCTGGGAAAGAGTCCGCAGGAGGCGATTCCCCCCCCCCTTTTTGCGAGGGACTCTCCCGGTTGATGTAGCAGTTAAGGTGTGCAAGAAAAATCTGTTTATTATTTAGTAGGAACTTTTGACTTGCCTAGAGAGAGACTTGCCGGGAGAGGTTAGAAACAAAGCAGCAGCCGCGGGCGGGAGGTGTCGTGTGTGGGGTGGGGGGGATCCGTCCGGATTCAATTAGATCCGCCTTCCTCAATAAATCTCTTAAACGTTGGAAGAAGAGGGGAGTCGAGCTGTTCTCCCAAAGGCAGGACAAGAAACCAATCAAGGAGAAAACCAACCTAGCAATTAAAAGACAAATTTCCTGACAGTTTTAGAACAATGAATGGGTGGAAACAACTTTGCCTCCGGAAGTGGTTGAACTGTTGCTCCAACACTGTTTTGGAGCTTTTAAGTTGTTAAGAAGAGATTGCACAACCGTTTGTCTGAAATGGTGTAGGGCTGTGTTGGCGAAACCTATGCCACGCCTGCCGAAAGTGGCATGTAGGGACATTTTCCCTCTTCCCCCCCTCCCCTCCCCCGGGCAGGCGAGAGGTTGCCTGGAAAAGCCCCACTGCCATGGGTGGGATTCAAATTTTTTAACAGCCGGTTCTGTGGGCGCGGTTTAGTTGATAGGCATGGCTTCGTGGTCATGGGATTGGCTGGGTGTGGCCACCTCAACATCACTCACATCGAGGCTCGCATCTCCTCGTCTGGCCTCTCATGACTGTGGGGATGCTGCAACAGTCGTAAGTGTGAAAAATGGTCATAAGTCACTTTTTTCAGTGCCATTGTAACTTTGAATGGTCACTCCACATAAGCAGAATACCAGGAAAGGAGGCAAAAAATAACTCCAGAGAGGTTCCTGAGACAGCAAGTCTAGTCCTGCCAAGAATGTAATAAGGGTTAACAGAGAGACAGTTTCTCTAAGCAACACCAGAATGTTTCCTTCCTGCTTTCCTTACAGGATTAGGCCAGTAATTTCATCTAACAACCGGTTCTCTGAGCTGCTTAGAATGTTAACAACCGGTTCTAGCGAATAGATGCAAACTGGTAGAATCCCACCCCTGCCCACTGTGTGTGCGTGGCAGTGCACGTCAGCTGAATCAGTAGAAACAGGGTATCCGATGTGCAGGGGCGGAGGGGGATGCGCGGAAGAAATCGCAAGGAGGCAGTTGTGCGTGTATGTGCAAAGATGCGTGGCATGTGGGAAAAATTGTGCGCGCATACTCAGATGTGTGGCGTGCGAGGAGGGAGTCGTGTGCATGCATGAAGACCTGTGGTGTGCGGGGGAGTCGTGCGCGCAGGCACAAAGATGCATGGCGCGCATGGAATTGTGCATGCATGTGCAGATGCGCGGTGCACGAGGAGGGAGTCGCACGTGCACGTGGAAAGATGCGTGCCGCACCACAGGCGGCACGCAGGCCCATTTGTGCGGGCACACGAGCCCCAGCCAAAGTTACCTGCACTGCGCATGCCTCCCAGCTGGTTTTCAGCCCGTTTGAGGCCTTTTTCGGCTTCCCAGAGGCTCGAGGGAAGCCTCTGCAGCCTTTGGGGGCTGGAAAAACAGGCCTGTTTTGTCACTTCTGATACTTCTGGTTTTGTCACTTCCGGTATTTGGAGGCCAAAAAAAACGGGCCCGTTTTTTGGCCTTCAAAGGCTGCAGAGGCTTCCCTCGAGCTTCTGGGAGGCCGAAAAAGGCCTCAAAAAAATCAGCTGGGAGGTGCAAGCATGCGCAGTGCAAGCAAGGAGTGGGAGTTTTCATGTGTATGCGCAGGGGGCAGGGCACATTGCAGTGTGGGTGCCAGCACATGCATTTTCAGCACACCACAACAACAAAGTTCACCATCACAGCTCTGTATCAACACTGTTTTCAAGCATGGGAGCTGTGCTGGTTTTTAGTTCAACTGTAGCGCTCAGCCATGCGAATCAGCTGAGCTAATAAACAACAGAATATAGGAGAGGTGAGAGCCGGGGATGGGTGGGTGGGCAGGCCTGCCAGAGGTGTTATTTGCCGGTTCTCCGAATCAGTCAAAATTTTCACTCCCGGTATACCTGAAAAGGTCCGAACCAGCTGAATACCACTGCTGACCCAGTCCCCCTTTTTGATACCTTCCAGTTATTATCTTATTCTGATTATAAATAGGCAGTTTATTATTTTATGGGGAGGAGTGCTTGCTTACGTCTTTCATACCTTCTCTGCTCCCTTGTTTCTTTTTGTTTCTTTTCTTTAGTCAAACCAGCCAATATTTTTTAAGATTCCACTTGCCTTGTGTGTCTTCTCAAAGCTGCGAGGTTAAGCCTATAAACGGAGCCAAGGTGTAACCAGGAGTGAGAATAAAGGTAAGAGTGGGGGAAAAAAAACTTTCCCAAAAGTTTAGCAAGGTCAACTCTATGTTTTTGTTTCTAGAATATTAACATTCACATTCTGGTGGCAACTTACGAGTCAAGTTGTAGATACTATAAAACAGGCTCTTGTGTGGTTTTTTAAAAAAAATTTTTAGTTTTAGGCGCTAATTTTGGACTATTGGAAGTATCCGAAAGCCAGCTGGGTGACTTTTGGTTAGTAACTCTCTCAGCCTTACGCCACCTCACAGGGTAGTTGTTTGTGGAGAAAATATAAGGAGGAAGTTGTGTTGGATACGTTTGCCACCTTGAGTTATTCGTAAAAAATAATAAAAGGCGGGATATAAGTAAATAAATCTTTGAAAGGTTTCTCCTGCCCATCCTTAAAACCAGTGTTGTGATATAGGGAGATATAGGACCTATCTGCTTCCAGACTCCCTTGCAGGCAGTTGTACACAGAGTGTACACAGTGTGACTAGGTGAGACAACCCAGGAGCAAATACAGCACACAGGTTTGTATTTACATATAATGGCTTTATCCCTACAAAAGCATATACGCATGCAAGTACTTTGATACAGGCCTTGAACAAACAGCAATCGATAATCAGCTACACTATGTAAGCACACATGGAGAGAGATACACCCTCACTGGGTCTCTCTCATATTACAGCCTCTTAAAGTGGTAGCAGTCAAATAACCCTGCTGACTCATTGCTACCATTTCATCATCATTACAATATTACAACATTACAGCAGCTGGTCAGCTATTAAATCTTCATTACCCTGACAACTTATGACTTTAACAGAGCCCAAGATTAAAGTCAAAAGTTGTTGCAGTCATAAATTGCAAATTGTGGACAAGAGACCACCAGGCGTGGCAAAGCAGTTGCAAAGGTGAGCCAGTTGCCAAGTGCCAAAACTGCAATCACACAAGTATGGGTGTTTGTGTGTGGCCCTTGTAACCCCAAAACCAAGTCATAAGTAGCCCTGTGAAGGTCTGTCGTAACTCTTGTCAAGAGTATATTCATGAACTGGAATTGAGCTTGGGAACAAGGTCAGCCAGTGAATAAGTATAGCAACTAAGTCCGCTAATGAGGTCTCTTTGGAAACTGAAACTAGAAGGAGCCTAGGCGTGGCTCTATATTAAGCTCTGCAGCTCTGAAGCTATATTAAGCTCTGAGTCTGTCTATTGGAATGAAACTTCTTCTCTCGTCTGCTGTGTGTCTTGCTTGCCTGCTGAACTAAAGTGAAACTGATGTCCGTTTCTGAGCTCCTGAGTTGCTGTTCTGCTCTGAACCTGTAACATGCCTGCTTCTGTTTGAGTTTGCTCCATGTTGGAGAAATCTACAACTGTAAAATTTACAATTTATAAAGAAGTTAAATGAAGCCTCAGCCAACTGTGTTTACTTTTCTGGCACTGAATTTACTCTGCAATATTCTGAACAACTCTGAATAGTTATCAAGTGACCAGCTGTAAGTTCAGGACTATGTTAAATGTATTTTTGCTGATTTACAGTAAAATGTGAGGAAAAAAAATGATAAGAAGTACCACAATCAATATTTCTAGTGTCCATTATTTCAGGAAGAAAATTGTAGCATTGAAATTGGATCACTATACTACTGAAATCCGGTACTGGAGGCCCCATGGGGTGGTATAAGGCTTATGGGTTACCCAGTCCCTTATTGTTTCAGGTTACAAGGCTTGCTGGCTGGAATGGATGGAAGTTAAATCACTTTCTGTGCATCAAATTGCTGTACGGTTGTATAGGTAGCCCTTAACGTACAACCACAATTCAGCCCCAGATATCTGTTGCTAAGCAAGACATTTGTTAAGTGAGTTTTGCCCCGTTTTATGACCTTTCTTGCTACAGTTGTTAAGTGAATCATGGCAGTTGTTAAATTAGTCACCCGGTTGTTCAGTGAACCTGTCTTCTCCATTAATTTTGGTGGACAGGAGGTCACAAAAAGAGTCCAGGACACTGCAACTGTCATAAATATGAACCAGTTGCTAAGCATCTGAATTTTGATCAAGTAACCATGGGGAGTCTGCAATGGTCGTAAGTGTGAAAAATATTTTTTTCAGTGCCGTCATAACTGATTGTGTTTTCCTGCATCGGATAAGAGTACATCTCTGTCCTTCTGCCCTGGCCTCTTTACAGAGACACGGTTGAGAGCATTTTAACATTTTAACATCACTTTGGTTTGGTGGTAGCCGTGCCTCCGACAGAAAGTCCCTACAGAGAGTGGTAAGGACAGCCGAGAAGATTATAGGAAGCTTACTTCCTGCTTATAAGCACTACATGAGCTTAGAGCTCACACCCACTTCACCGTCTGTTTCTGTTGCTCCCCCCAAGAGGAGGTTTTGAAGTATTTCTAGTAGGACTACCAGATTCTGGAACAGTTTTGTTCCCTGGACCCTCCGTCTGGTAAACTCGCAAGATTTGTTTTTCTCCCCATGTACATGTATACCTCCAAACTACCCCCAAAATAAGACCCAGTCTTTTTTTTTCTTTTTATTTCCAAAAAAGGCTTTCGGTCTTATTGTCAGGGGATGTCTCCCATTGTTTCACCTCATGGCGGCAGCATCAACAACCCCGCCCAGCAGGAGGTCTGTGCGGCCTCTGCCGATCCACTTCTTCTGTAACTGCTTGCTGCCGCTTAGGCGCAGCGTCCCCGGCCTCTGTTTCATTGCCAGAGGCCTTCAGGAAAGGCCTCTGCAGCTGAGAAACAAGCTCCGGATTAATGCGCCTCCGATTTGCCGTCAGAAGCCATCAGGCAAGGCCTCTGAGGAAACTCAGGCCGGGGGCACCATCCGCATCAATCCAGAGCTTGTTTCTCAGCTGCAGAGGCCTTTCTCGAAGGCCTCTAGTGGTGAAATGGAGGCCGGGAGAAATGTGGCAAGCGGCCGCAGAAGTGGGCCGGCAAGGTCAGGCAGGTGTCAGGTTATGGGAGGCCTGGCTGCAACTGTTCTAAGGTAGGTGGGTGCAGGGCACATGGGATAGTTTCCCCCACCCTAGGTTGATTTTCATCTATATGCCTCACCCCACCCTGTGGAACGAGGTGCAGCGGAGTGGGCGGGGTATTAACCAAGGTTTATTTTGGACATAGGGCTTATATTGAGCAAAAATCAAGCTAAGGCTTATTTTTGGGATAGGTCTTATTTATGGGGAAACACTATAGGTCCCAAATGGTGATCATATAACCTTTGTAAATGTGAGCCAAGTACCCAAATAACGATAGCGCTTAGACTTATATACCGTGTCCCGCTGCTTTACAGCCCTGTGTAAGCAATTTACAGAGTCAGTGTATGGCCCCCAACGGTCTGGGCCCTCATTTTACCCACCTCAGAAGGATGGAAGGCTGAGTCAACCTTGAGTCCTGATGAGATTTGAACTGCCAAACTGCCGGCAGCCGGCAGTCAGCGGAAGTAGCCTGCAGTACTGCATTCTAACCACTGCACCATCACGGCTCTTGACCAATGTTTCGCTTAGCAACTTAAATGGCGGGCTCGATTGTGGTCCTAAGCTGAGGACCGCCTGTCCTTTAAGGGGTGGGATTGACAAGCTGTGTTTGCGTTCATAGGCCACCATGATGCTGGGACAAGAGCAGGATCCCGGAGGAGAGAGCCAGCCCCCCCTTGCACCCGTGCTCTTCTCCAGAAGCACAAGTACTCATCAGGAAGTGAAGGTGGAAAATCAAGAGGATTTGGGTGAAATCTGGGAGACTCAGTGGCAGGAGTTCCTGACCACAGTGGAAGTCCCCCAGATGCTTCCGGAGCCTTCCCCGTGGGAGGATGCTCACATCTTCCTAGCCTCATTTGAGCAAGTCGCCAGAGCTTTCCAGTGGCCCAAGGAAGAATGGGCGGCCCGTCTCCGGCCCACTTTGGGAGGGGATGCCGAGCAAGCCTACAGCAGCCTGGAGGCGGAGGACAGAGAGGATTATGGGAAAATGAAGGCGGCCATCTTGCACGCCGATGCGATGAGCCGGGAGAAGCAACGGCAGCACTTCCGGCGTTTCTGCTACCAAGAGGCCGAAGGGCCGAGGCAGGTGTACGATCAGTTGCAGAGCCTTTGCCATCAGTGGCTGAAAGTGGAGAGGCATTCAAAAGAACAAATTCTGGAAATGCTGATTCTGGAGCAGTTCCTGGCCATCCTCCCGCCGGAGATGCAGAGCTGGGTCAAGAGACATAACGTGGAGAGCAGCGCTCAAGTCATCTCTCTGGCGGAGGATTTCTTGCTCAGGCAGAGGGTGCCGGGGATAACGGAACAAGAGGTAGGTGTGCGGAGCTCTTTTTCTTTTCTTTATTTTACTTTGGAGTAACACTGCTGCCACTGCTGCTGCGTCACTGGCATCCGCTTGAACGACAAAAGTTTTCGGGGTCAGGACGCTTCAGCACTGGTGTGTCTTTTGCAAACAGTCCTTTCAGTGTTTCAAATGCCTTTTGACAGGTTAGGTCCCACCGTAGGGGTTTGTCCCGGGTGCCGTTTCATTCCTGGACTCCCATTTTTTAGGAAGTCCATCATGGGTTCGGCGATCCTTGCGAACGAGGGGACGAATTGTCGACAAGACATTTGCAAACCCCAGGGAGCTTTGTAGCTGTCTGCGGGCGCAAAGGGAGCTTGCCAGCCCAGAACGGGTTGTTCTCTTCTTGACTGTAATCGGACAGGAAACGACAAGGCGGAGCCCCAAACAAAACACAGAAAGCCCTGAACTCAGAATGAAACAGCCCCGTTTTGGAACCTACTGACAAAAATCTAGCGAAATCATCGGGATTCAGAACCATCTCTTTCTCCCTCCTACCGTGTTTCTCCAAAAAGATGAGCCGTTTTGAAAAGGAGCCCTGTCATGTTTTTGAGTTCACGCGATCAGATTTAAGCTCCACCCACAAAATTAGCTCTAATTAAGACCCCCCCCCACTCCAGGGTGCAGGGGGTGGGGTGAGGTACACAGGTAAAAAATAAGGTTGGGGATGCGGTGGTGCTGGAGTTGCCTTACTTACCTGGACTCGCACACCCTGACACCTGCCTCGCCGCCTTCCGTGGCCGCTTGCTGCCACTCGCATGCATTGCCCTCAGCCTCCGTTTCGCCTTCAGATGGCAGGCATCTAAAGGCAAAACGGAGGCTGGGGTGGTGCGTGCGAGTGGCCGCAAGTGGCCGCGGAAGAAGCGGGCCAGCAGCAGACTCCTGCTGGGCAGGGCTGTCAGTGCCGCCACCACGAAGTAAGTTAATAATTAGAACCCTTCAGAAAGAAAGCCTTATTCTGTCCCAAACCTTGTTCCAAGGAAACAAACACGAAAGAGAGGTAAGAGCAAAACCTTTTAATGATTCCTTACGAATTCCGTTCCTTCACGGTTAAAAGGCTGTTTCAAACTAATCGTCTCTGATAAGAACGAGCCTTGCCAAGGTTGTGCAAGGCTGCCAAGAACACTAGACAAAGTTGCCAAGAAATATTTCAAACACAAAGAGTCTCCAAACACAAACTAAGATATTCCGAACATCCACAAGGCTTGAGTGCAAAAACTTCTTTGCTTCCTGCAAAGAACTCCGGTTTCTCAGCTGGCTTTTATCTCTTGAGGGAGGAGCCATTATCTTGCAGCCTTACTCCCGAGTTGCCCATGCTGCTGCAGCCGCTGCTCTTTTATTCGAGCAGCCCTGCGGACACACGCACTGGGCACAGGCTCCTCGGGAAACTCTTCATCACTGCTGCCAGCCTCCACCATCTCCGAAGGCAGAATTCCACTCCCTGACGGTCCTGGCCCCATCCCTGCATCACATGCACGCCCCTCGTCCAAGTCCTCGCTCTCCGAGACCTCAGCTGTCCATACCTGCTGCCAGCGAAGCACAGTTGTTTTTTGGGGGCGTGGGGGGGAGAGAAAATAAGACCCAGACTTCTTTTTTGGAGAAACACAGTAGCTACAATAGTCCTTGACGTTCAACCACAGTTGAGCCGAAGATTTCTGTTGCTAAGTCAGAATTAAAGTTTGAGTTTTGCTCCATTTTTACGACTTTTTCTTGGCCCGTTTCTTAAGTGAATCACGGCAGTTGTTAAAGTCAGGAACACGGCTGTGAAGTGAATCGGGCTTCGCCTTTGACTTTGCTTCTCAGAAAGTCGCAAAGGGGGAATTGCGGGACACCCCCTCCCCCTCCCGGGATACTGCAAACCGTCATAAACGCGATTCAGTTGTCAAAGCATCCGAAAGTAAATCACGTGACCCTGGGGAATGCTGCAAAGGTCATAAGTGTGGGAAAATGGTCTTAGGGACGTTGTAACTTCAGATGGTCACTAAACAAACTGTTGTAAGTCGAGGAGTACCTGTGCACGTAATTTACATTCAGAGGCCTGACAACCGGTTCATCTTTATGACGGTCATAGCGTTCCGGGGTCACGTCATCCCCTTTTGTGACCTTCTGACAAGCAAAGCCAGAGCGGAAGCCAAATTCCTTTAACAACCATCCTACTAACTCAAGGGCCTTCAAACCTTCAAGCCAGTCCTTGAGTATCGAAGGTTTGTCTTTAAATGAATCCAAACTCCAGCTCCTCTTTAGGACAATGATGGTTTATTCAACAAACAACAAATATTCTAATCAGGCAAGAATGGCTAAAAGCCAGCCAAGGTTAGCGCTGGGTTTGAGTTTGCTCTCTTTCCTTTTATTATCATTATCTTGAGACATACCCCACACCGCACCCAGGCCTATACTCAGTTCTAGTCCTGGCCACGCCTAACACATTATCCCTAAATGCTATTAACCCTATAACATGTCTACATCCCTACCCTATTCCGACCCACACTAGCTGATCCCCACCCGGTGCCACCTTCACCATGTCTTGAGTCAATGCTTAATTACCGCCTATATGTGCCCCAACCCCCTCTAACAATATGCACCACATCAATACATGATGCGGCCATTTCCAGCCCCGCAGTTGATTCAGAATCCATCCTGCAGCCCATAGTTGCTTTAGAATCCA
>NW_020769520.1:411756-423780 GCF_900518735.1 Pseudonaja textilis | reverse complement strand
GAGCCTCGAGCCAAGCTTCGAAAAACTTCCAAGAATTCAATAGGAGCAACATACCGGCGTGACCTGCATAAAGCTGACTCTGGCATACGTAATTACCCTGCTTCTCCTCTTCCCCCTGGGTGTGCCATAAATCAGTTTCTCCAATTAAGCACATCCACACGGGCTAGGTGTCATCCATCACATTCTCCAATTAAAGTTTTAAGTTCATTTGCCATAGGCTTCTTCACACACACTTTTTTTTTTCTTTTGGCAACTTGGAAACAAGCATAGGAATGTTTTTACAAATCGATGTGTAAAATTTTTAGGTCAATTGCGACTGTCCTTCGAGGGCTATCTGAAGTGCCCTAAATCTGGATTTGGGCATTTGGATTTTCTACCCCCAGATTAAACTAGACAGGCCTGTTCATATTTTGCTTACCGGATTTATTCTGCATTGGCTAGGCATACAATCCCTTCTCCCACTCCATGAGGACTAAGGAACGGATGTTTCCTTTTCCCTGTTTTTTATTTTTATTTTAACCCTCCCCCTTTTTGAAGCGAAAGCCTTTTTCGGTACCTCCCCTCAAATGTAAAAAAAAAAAAAAACCACATCAGCGCGGAAATGGCAGAAGAGCAAACGCAGAATTGGTTCGCCAAGTCACTGCTCGGCATGCCAAAAAATGTTTAAATCTGAAACATCCCCCCGGCTTCTCAAAAGAGACAGGTAATCATAAAAAATAATAATAGTAATAAATACTTGGCCTTTGTATAGCACTTTTGAGCAATTGAAGCCCTTCACATATATTTATCTTGAAATTGAAACAGAGTGTAATCCTCAGAGTGAACATATGGAAACGTTTCTCAACCTAGGTGGCTTTAAGAAGTATGGTATGGATTCAACTCCCAGAATCCCCCAGCCATGAAAGTTGCAATCCTAAGTTGCATTAACGGAGGGATACAATCGAGATCAAGTGAGGTGCTAATACCACTCTATAAAGCCTTAGTAAGACCACACCTAGAGTACTGCATCCAGTTTTGGTCACCACACTATAAAAAAGATGTTGAGACTCTAGAAAAAGTGCAGAGAAGAGCAACCAGGATGATTAGGGGACTGGAGGCTAAAACATACGATGAACGGTTGCAGGAACTGGGCCTGGCTAGTCTCGTAAAGAGAAGGACCAGGGGAGACATGATAGCAGTCTTCCAATATTTGAGGGGCTGCCACAGAGAGGAAGGGGGTCAAGCTATTTTCTAAAACACAACAAAGGCCAGACAAGGAATAATGGATGGAAACTGAACAAGGAGAGATTTAACCTGGAAATAAGGAGAAACTTTCTGACAGTGAGAACAATCGACCAATGGAACAGAAGTTGCCCTCAGAAGTTGTGGGAGCTTCATCCCTGGAGGTTTTCAAGAAGAGATTGGACTCCCCATCTGTCAGAAATGGTGTAGGGTCTCCTGTTGGGGCGGAGGGTTGGACTAGATGACCTGCAAGGTCCCTTCCCACTCTGATTATGTGTTATCTGTTAAAGCTGGCTGGGGAATTCTGGGAGTTAAAGTCCACATGTCTTAAAGCCACCAAGGTTGAGAAATACCACCATATATGGTAAATTAGTACTACTACGCCCATAATACAAAGGGGTGGGCTGCAGCCGAGAGAAAACCGCTTGAAGGGAACCAAAATGACCCAACAGTGATGTTCTACTTTGTAGCTGGTACATGACCAGCGCATCAAAAGATAAAAGCCAGGCAGTGCTCTTTGGATCTAAATCCCAAAAGGTTTCTCTTAAGTGCAAACAGCCCCCACATCCCCTAAACGCAGCTGGTACTGGCATTGTGGTCTTCTGCAGCTGCAGAAAAAGCAATGGTTTGCTTTAAATCCGAGGTCTCCAAACATGGCCACTTTTAAGACTGGTGGACTTCAACTCCCAGAATTCCTCAGTCGACCAGGCTGAAATTCTGGGAGTCGAAGTCCCCAAGTCTTAAAACGTTGCCAAGTTAGGAGATCCCTGCTCTTAAGGGGGTTAAGCAGGTCTCTCCGCTGCTCCGAAGTCCTTTTGGGGGTTCAAATCTGCAGCACTGTGCCAATCTAAAACTTAAAAAGATCTTCTCCCTCAGCTTCGAGGTGGAGAAACCATCCGGCCCAGAATAACATGTCTTCCTAACAAGGCCTTCCTCGCCTTCAGCTCACCCTCCCGATTTTGGTTTTGGAGAATTCAAATTGCTCACGCTGTAGCGAGTCACGTCCTGAGAGAAGCTGTCATCCCACCCAAACGTGGTCATTGTAGGCTGAGTTGCCCTACTCCCCAAACTGATCGACTGGGCTTGCGGGGAGGTTGAAGGATTTGCCAGAAGAATCGTCCGCCGAAATGAATTCTGGCGGACATTTTTTTTTTTTTTTTGGCAACTTCACTGGGCCAACTTTGCACTGGAGTGAGATTGCTGTAGATCACATCCATCACCGGTCATCTGGAGTTGTTGACAGGGCCCTGAACCCAAACCCAGAAGTGATCATTTTGTTCCCTGCCGCCGCCCTCCCAGATGAGCCATGGATGCCGTTCAGATGAGACGTCTGAGGAGCTCCCTTCTCCCAGGAAATATCCAAGGTGGGGCCACCGCTAACCGACTCTCGCTCTCTCCCGCTCACTCCCCCGAGTGCGTCTTTTTGTGTGCAATCAGGTAGAGGCCTCGGGTGAAACTTTTCCCACAGTCCAAGCACTTGTAGGGCTTCTCACCCCGGTGCGTCCGCTCATGGGCTGTGAGGTTGGAGCTGCGGCGGAAGGCCTTCCCGCAGTCCGCGCAGCTGTAGGGCTTCTCCCCGGTGTGAGTCCGCTCGTGGACGATGAAATCCGAGCTCCACCGGAAGCTTTTGCCGCAGTCCAAGCACTTGTAGGGCTTCTCGCCCGTGTGAGTCCGCATGTGGGTGGTGAGGTTGGAGTTCCGGTTGAAGCTCTTCCCGCAGTCGGTGCACTGGAAGGGCTTCTCGCCCGTGTGGATCTTCTTGTGGCGGATGAAGTGGGAGCGGTGGTCAAAGCTCTTCCAGCAATCCTGGCACTTGTAGAGCCGCTCCTCGGTGTGGATCCGCCGGCGGAGCACGACGCAGCGCTTCTGCCGGGGGCTCTCTTGGATCCTCTCCTGGAAAAGGATCCCGCCGAGATCTTTGTAGCCCACTCTGCATGGGATCGCTTCGGAGCCTCTCTTGGTCGGGAGAGAGCCCGAAGACCTTTCAGGCCTCATCAGCTCATTCTCCGAAATTTTGCCCAATCCGGACCGTGGCGAGAGGTTGTCCTGGGTTTTGGGGAGCGACGTCCTGCCGGTGGACTCTCGGTCCAGGTAATCTTGGGCCCAGAGAGGTGGCCGCTCCTGTTCATTCAGCAGCCTTCCCCCTGCTGGAAGAAGAGTAGAAGGACACGGTGAATGTGTGCATAAAGCTTACAGATAGATTTGACCTCTTCCAAAGTCCCATTGACTGCCCCGTCCCCCCAATATGATCTCATTGGGGATCTCAGCCATAGGCTCAGATTTACAACTCGTTTGCGGAGTCCCATAGTCACATGATTGCAATTTACAACATTTTTGTCAAAAACTGCTACTTGCTTCCAGTTTGGGACAAAAACACCCGACAGTGAACAAAGGGTTCGTTGAACAACCATACAGTTTACCTCCTAATGACTGGCTTCACTTCATGACCATGCTGATTTAACAACCACCAAATAGTTTGTAAAATCAGGTCGATGTTGATGAGCCATTTTAGGATCATATAACTGTAACGGGCAGGCTCCCATTACAGTCAGGACTGCCTTCCCTAAGTCGATGCTGTTCAAATAAGATGTCTACCTTCCCGTCCACTCCGTTGCCCATGTTTGCTGAGGAGGATGGGAAATATAGGCCACCACATTGGGAAGGGCTTACAAACTTACCTCCTAATCTTCAACCCACAAATAGGCCACGGCCCGGTAGCGTCCTATGGCCCACGGGTTGGGGACCTCCTGTTCAAGTCGAATTGGCTGCTCAGGCAAGAAACCCTATACCAGGAGCCCCCAAATTTGGCAACTTTAAGACTTGTGGACTTCAACTCCCAGAATTCTCCAGCCAACTAGGTTAAAGTTGCCAAGTTTGGAGACCTCTATCGTATACCATTTCAGACAAATGGTCGGAGCATTCACAACTTCTGAAAGGCAAGTTGCTCCGTGGATTAATTGTTCTCACTGCCACGAAATTTCTCCTTAGTTTTTGTTGTAATGACGAGGCAGTTGAGTTGTTTGATCATGAACAACTGAATCATGATGATCTTTATTGGAGTCTAGTCTTGCATTTATACACATTTTTAGTTATCCTCCATCATTGGTTAACTTTGGTTACTGCTTAATTTTCGTTACTCTTTAGCACAGTAATTAACACAATTAATTATCTCTAGTTAAAGTCTAACATATGTTTACTTCCTCTCTCTAATCCTCCTTTAGATTAGTGACTTTGTTTACCGGAGTTGTATTTGCTTGGAAACATTCTTTATCTGAGGTTTGCCATCCGAGATTGGAACATTCCTGCAATTACAACTCTACAAGTTTTAAGTTGCTTCTCTCCTTGATTAGTTTCCACCGTGCACGTGTGCTAATTTTAATTTACTGTCACAAATATTTTTTTTTTAAAAAATCATTTTTATTTTATTTTATTGCATCTGTACTTTTAAACTTGAGCTAAAATAACCCGGATACTTTTGAATGGTTTAAGCCATTAAAAAAAAAAAGGATAAAATAAACAAATGAATTTATGAATGAATGTATTGATTTATGAAACTTATGGCAGACCTGCCAAAGGAAAGCCTGGCAGTGGAAATGTACAAAGCTGGCCTCAGAGAGATGCTTCTGAGTGCCGATAATTAACAAAGGTAAGTAATAGAAATGCCAAATTAAAAAAAAAAGTAAAATGGCCGCCCACCAAACTTTCTCAAGAGGCAAAGAACTTGGGTGTCTGTTCTCATTTCCTGGGCTGGAGAGGATGGTGTTTCCAGCATTTGAAAAAAGTTAAGATTCTATCCTTTCCATGAATCATCCTTTAATTAAATTTCTGCCACTCCCCCAGGCTTTTTCAATAAAGCACTTTAGTTTCCACCTCATCTGTGTCTTCATTACCTCTGAATCCGAGATCTGCATGTTTACTCTGGCAAAACAGCAGGTTTCCAACCTATGCCAAAAGCCAGAATCACATAAACCAAGCGGTCCTTGGTACTCTCTGGTCTTGCCTTTTTTGTTTTTAATAAATAAATTTTATTGATTTTACAATTAAAACAAACCAACAACATATACACAAATGAAAGAAAGGAAAAGAAACAAAAGGAGAAGAAAATAGGAAGAAAAAATAGAAAACAATTAAAAACATTCTCATCTTTAAGTTTGTAGCTGTGTGTATATGGCATAAATTAAGGGTTTAAAAAAAAGAGAGAGAGAGAGCTTGCCTTTTTTTCTTGCAAAGGTTTCATTACCCCCAAAAAGAATTACACTGCCATACATCAAGAATATCTCAGAAACCACCAACAGATTCCTACAACCACAAGGAATCAGGGTAGCACCCAAGCCCAATTAAAGCCCTTCAAAACATCCTAAGCGGATCAAAAGACCCAACAACCCCAGAAGAAAGTCATCTATGACAGGGGCCGCCAATCTTTTGGACCTCACGGACCACAAAACTCATACTTTTAAATCCTGCGGACCAGAGACCCTAGGAAAATCCCCCCAAAAAGTCTGCAGGAAAATTCCCCACCCCATTGTCCTACTGATCAATCATTCTTTATTTGGGATCGCAGGATACCGTCTCCAGCTCCATTCTCGGTGGGGTGGGTGGGGGAGAGACTTTTGGCTTCATGCAAGGAAAGCAGTAGATGCAGAAGTCTTTCTTTCTCTCCCCCAAACTCCGCTAGAAATAGTCTTTGTGAGACTTGTCGCGCCGGCACAGCCTCTTGGAGCAGGAGGCCTTGTAGGGTCCCAAAGACTCATTTCTGGAGGAGTTTGGGGGAGAGAAAGAAAGACTTTTGCTGCTTTCCTTGCGTGCAGCCAAAAGCAGAAGAAAGAAGCGGAAAGAAGTAACCCGGTGGCCAGGCCAGGCCAGGCACTTGGGCAAGTGGGGCAAATTCCCCCCCTCCCCTCACTATTTTGTGTTGTTTGCAATGCAAGCGACACAAGCCTTGTTTCCACGCAGCCTGGATTAATTGCTTTGGGGGTGCCATTTCTCTGCGGACCACCAAAATTTTCTCACAGACCACCAGTGGTCCCCGCTCCACTGGTTGGCAACCACTGATCTATAACATACAATGTAAGGACAATGCAACAACAATTGTGCGTGTGCTTGCGTGCATGCCCACACACAGAAGGCAATGTGTGCACCCCCTTATGCCCCCTGCACATGTGCGCGCAATTCCCACCCCGTCACCCCCTTACCTGCACTACACCTCCCAGCTGATTTTTGGCTTATTTGAGGCCTTTTTCGGCCTCCCAGAGGCTTGAGGAAAGCTTTTGCAGGCCGAAAAATAGGCCCATTTTTTGACTTCCGGTATTTCTGGTGGTTGATTTCTGCCCAAGACAATTAGTTGACCCAGGCAGTCCTCAACAATTTGAGCCGATTTTGAATTTATTAATTATTGGAACTATAATGAAATTTTTTGAATAATGAACCAAGAATATGTGATGAATTTACAAATAAGACACATACAAGTACAAGGAGTATTGAATTAGAAATAAGAATTTTAAAAATTATATAAAGAAATTTGTATTTTAAGATAAGAGAATAATTGAAGAAAAATAGAAAAGGTTAAGACATGAATAGAAATATATGGAATAAATGTGAAGGATATTAGAGAAAATTTATAGAATTCATAAATGTAATGATATGATATGAAATGAATATGTAACTTTAAATATTGTATAAAGAATCTGTATTAAGAAGAGAATATTTGAAGAAAAAAAATGGAAAAATTAAGATATGAATAGAAAATACAAGAAGAAAAATACGATACGAAACTGAATATGAAAGGCAAAGATCATAAGGTCATGTTTGTATAGAAATGTAAAAATCTGGAACTAAGCTGTTCACTAAGAGACAATTTATGAAATATAAAAAATAAAAAACTTTGGGGGAAAAAAAACAAAACAATTTGAGCCGACAATGTTCACTGCTAAAGCAGTGAAGTGAATTTTGCCGCATTTTACGACCTATCTTGACAGAATTGTTAAGTGAATCAGTGCGGTTGTTAAATTAGATTGACCCCTTCCCCTCTGTGGCAGCCCCTCAAATATTGGAAGACCGCTATCCTATCTCCCCTGGTCCTTCTCTTCCCTAGACTAGCCAGGCCCAGTTCCTGTAACCATTCTTCATATATTTTAGTCTCCAGTCCCCTCATCATCCTGGTTGTTCTTCTCTGTACTTTTTCTAGAATCTCAACATCCTTTTTATAGTGTGGTGACCAAAACTGGATGCAGTACTCTAGGTGTGGTCTTACTAAGGCTTTATAGAATGGTATTAGTACCTTACTTGATCTTTGTAAAAGCCTCCACTGATGGAATAGCCACTTTGGTTAGTTGATTTGATTTTCATCTCACCTTTATTTTTATTCCTACTTCCTATTTTCCAAAAAAAAACAACCCTGTAAGGTAGATCAAGCTGTTCGATCAATAGATTAGGACACCGAGGGGAGGAAACCCACTCCCTTTACAATACCTAGCTTTCGAGAGGCCCCCAAGCAGACTTGATGGATCCTTGGAAGATTCACCGTCATTTCCTCAAAGCAATCCTGGCCCTGAAAGAACAAACAAAGGACCAGCCCATTAATTCAAAGGAACCGGTGATACTGAAACAAACAAACAAAAAAAATAGGACAATTGGACAATATAACATGGCAATCCGGCTTTTATTAACGCTGGGAAAGTAAACCGAATTGCAGCAGGCAGCGCCACCTAGCCAAGCTAAGCTGAACTTGGAAAACTAAGAGAGTCAAACCAGGTTAGGGGTTGAATGGGAGACCACAAGGAAATCTCTAGATAGGAAATTTAGAGAGAAAAAAAAATCACCCAAAAGAAAAAAAATGATGCCCCCCCCCCACCAATTCTAATACAGGTAGTCCTTGACTTACAACCATTCATTTAGTGACCTGTTGTGGCCTATCGGCCGGCGGCCCCTCCAGCACCTAAATCAAATGAGGCAGCGTCTGAGAGTCAAGGGTCAACCAGAGAACTCCAAGGGGGAAGAGAGAATAGAGACAAGAGACGGACCCTGGGCCGTCCATCAGTCCTCACATGAAGAGTCAACAGCTCCCAGGTCTGGAGGTGGCTGATGAGGAAGAAGAGGAACAGCTGGGTCCAGTGCCTGACAAGCAGCTACACAGAAGGCAGAGGAGAGGAGAGCAGTGGAAATCTATGGGCCGATACTTGGGACGGAAGAGTCACCTCTCCTAGCAAAGCCCCACCCTAGCTGTGGGGATAAAAGACACGGGTAGAGATGAATAGATGGGGCAGACAACTGTTCATCTAACTGCCGGACTGATTTGTTAGCCTGCGAGGAAAGAGAAACTTTTTTCCAGGGCCGCTGGTGCTCCTATTAAAGGAATCATTGCTTCAACTACAGTGGGTTTGTCATCTTTGGGGACCTGGGTCAGAACATGATCATTCAAAGTTACAACGGCCATGAAATTGGTGCTTTATGATGGTTTTTCACACTTACAACCTATCATGCCCCTGTTGGGAGTCTGACTCCGAGGGAGAGATGGAACAGCTGACAAGAGAGTGGGAGTCTGGCTCCAGTGGCTGTGGAGGAAACTGGGGAAGGGCACAGGCCGGATGGGCATTCAGAGGAAGACCCAGGCCCATCCCTTCTTCGTCCTAAGGCAAGCAGGGAGGAGCGGATAAGGGAGAAACATGAGTGGCATGGTCTACGGGGGAGGAAGGGGCCTTGATCCCCTTCGTGGGCTGCAGCGGCGAGGACTGGTTAAAAGGACAAACTGCGCATGACAAAGTTGCTGGAAGCAAAGTGTGCATTCTTGTCGGAGTTTATCTGTGTTTTGGCTTCCTCCCAACTGTGGTTGCTGCGTTATCTGGTAGAAGTGTGCAATTAATCATCCTTGCCTGCCGTAGTAATTCCTTCAGTGTGGTTTCTGTTGGGTTTTTTATTTCGAATTAATTTTACTTTGGGTGCGGACTGCAATTACTCCCTCCGTAAACTGTTTTAAAAGTTTGATATCCTGCCGAGGATAATTGGACTTTGGGGCCAAGTTGGAGGCATGAAAGGGACTTTCTTCTATTTTTGTAACTTGGTTATTTTTGTGTCACGCCCCAGGTCATCACACAACACAGCGTCCCCATGGTCACGTGATCAAAATTCAACCGCTTGGCAACTGGCATGTATTTACGACAGTTGCAGCGTCCTGAGGTTACACGATCCGCTTTTGCGACCTTCTGACAAAGCAGAGTCAACGAGGAACCCAGATTTGCTTTACAACCGTGTTGCTAACTTAACAGCAGCAGTGATTCACTTAACAACTCTGGCAAGAAAGGTCATAAAATGGGGCAACTGTCAATTCATAAAACATTCCTATACCTGTTTTAATAGTTGCCATTAAAAAATAAAGGGGGGGGGGAGAGGAAGGAAGTCTGGGAGAGTAGTGCAGCAGTTTGAAATCGAAAGTACATTCCTACTCTTATCTTTAAAAGATTGCAACTTAAACTACCAGATCTTTTGCCCCCAAATATATTGAATATATTCAATTGGAGAATCTGATTTAAGACACATCCAGGAGGGTCACAGGGGACTCTAAATTACGGATGCCAGAGTTGGCTTCCTACAGGGCAGGGCCAGTATGTCGCCTCTAATAAATCCTTTGAAATTTCCTGAAGTTTGGCTTGAGAATCATGATTTAATTAGGTCGATCCTGACAGCAACACTCACTTAAGCCACTGTCTTGCTGTATTGTGGTCAAAAATGCCCTTGAATACCCCTGCTGTATCCTGATCGGACCACGTGACTGATTTGTTTTGAGAAAGTGAAAAACTTCTACTTTAATTAGGTGAACATTTCAGGAACGTTTAAGAGTCGGTTTTCACCAGCCTGTGCCAACATGGCATATCCAATAAAGCTATTCTTTGAGGAATCTACCTGCCTCAAGAGTTTTGCTTATTCTGGGAGTTGAAATCCACAAGACTTAAAGTGGCCATGGTTGGAAACCCCTGAGCTAGACAGTCAGTTCAGTGTAGTACCCTGAGCTACAAATGAAGAGATCCTGATTTCTAACCCTGTCTTAGGTATGAAGCCAGCTGAACGTCCTGGGGGAGAGTGGGGAAAATTGTTCTCGGCCCTAGAAAAGAGGCAAAGAAAATTCACTTCCAAAAATCTACCTGAGAAAACCACAGGGAACGGTCTGTGCAGTTGCCGGAAGTGAAGACTTGACTAAAAGGCACAAAATATATATAAAATGGCTAAGCATTTTTGACGAGCTTCTGGGGATTATTGTCAGCTTTTTGCGGGGGTCACTGACAATGCCCTTGGCTCAAGACACAGTTCAAGGTTCCTTAAACAGTTCCTCACAACTACAAGAGGTCAACAAGAGCTCTATAGGTCAATCCACCAAGGCAGGGGTCTTCAAACTTGACAGCTTTAAGACTTGTGGGCTTTAACTCCCAGAATTCCTCCTCCTGTCCTGTTAGCTCAGGAATTCTGGGAGTTGAAGTCCTCAAGTCTTAAGTTTGAAGATCCTTGCATGAAGACAAGGTGGAAAAACAGGACACAGGACCAACGCTCACCAACTGGGCCTCCTTCTGCCTTAGGAGGAAACCCTCAGCAAGGGCCACCGCCTGGGCACAACTCTCCGGTCCCCGGTCCCGGACGCAGCCTTGGATCTCCGGGGGCAGAATGACCAGAAACTGTTCCAGCACCAGGGTCTCCAGGATCTGCTCCTTGGTGTGCCTCTCTGGCTTCAGCCACCGGTGGCAAAGCTCCCGGAGACGGTTGCAGACTTCGCGGGGCCCTTCGGCATCCTGGTAGCAAAAATGCCGGAACCGCTGCCTCTGGGCCTCCGTGTTTCCGATCTCTTCCTCACAGACTTCTTCCTTCACTTTCCAGCCAAAGACCTGCGGGGTCATCCCGCTGGAAGGTTGGATCCCTTTGGAGTCACTAAAAGCCACCAGTTCTGGCAACGGAGAGGAGACCCAACTGGGATGCGGGGCCTGCACCATCTTCAGGAAATTCTGCCACTGGGCTTCCCAGCGCTGGGCCAGGCCCTCGTCCGGTTCCTGCTTGATCTGCAGTGGGGACCCCCGTCTCGGTATTTCGGTGGGGCCACTGGCCTGGATGACGCAGGATTCCTTCTGGACTTGCTCGGCCGGCTTGGCACAGGCCGTTTCCTTCTCCTCCATTTTGACTGTCTTTCCTTGAGCAGCCTGGACAGGGAGGTGCAGGGACGAGGGAGCCCCCCTTTCTTTCCGGATCGCTTTGCTGGAAGCCATGGGAGGGATACTTATCCCATCTCAGGCCTGGATTTCCCTGACGTTTCTTCCTTGATGTTCTCCAGGGATGTTCTTTTGGGACGGTGGAGGGAAAACTTTCCCAAGCCAAGACTTACACCGAGGCTGCCAATGGGGTGCAGCCTTCTCCCCTATGTCAAAGAAAATAAGAGAATAAATAAATGATTTGTCTAAATCATTCTCTACCTTGGCCACTTTTAAGACCTGTGGACTTCAACTCCCATACTGGCTGGGGAATTCTGGGAGTTGAAGTCCATGGATCTTAAAGCCCTGACACCAAGATTGAGAGACACTTGTCTAAACCAGTATTTGTCAAGTTTAAGATTTGCCGACTCCAACTGCCAGAATCCCCCAGTCAGCATGGCTGGCATGGGGAATTCTGGGAGTTGAAGTCCACTGGTCTTCCAAGTGGCCAAGGTTGAAAAGCAATGGTTAACAAACTATAGTTCCATTAACTTATCTGTAAGATAGACAGACAGACAGACAGATAGATAAGCAGATAGATAGATAGATAGATAGATAGATAGATAGATAGATAGATAGA
>NW_020769520.1:388164-411746 GCF_900518735.1 Pseudonaja textilis | reverse complement strand
AGATAGATAGATAGATAGATAGATAGATAGATAGATAGATAGATAGATAGATAGATAGATAGATAATCTTCTGCAAACATACCCAATCCCAGCACCTCCAAAATATTTGGCCGAAAACACCACCCTCCCCCGGAGCAGGTGCCTTCCAGCGGGATGGGATTGCCAACCCCCATCCTCCCCAGCCGGCTGAGCACCATGGGATCGGGATCCAACCCATTCCGAAAGACCGGTTGCAACCGGGCCAGCCCTCTTGCAAGCCTTCCTCCGGCGGAGGGGCCGGGGGGGCGGGGGCGACTGAGCTTGGTCCACCTGCTCTGGAGGTGGGAAGGGGGAGTCGTCTTGCACCAAAGTCTCCCCCCCCCCCCAAAAAAGGGGGCTTTTGATCGCCGCGTTATCAGCCCCACGGATCTTGCAAGCAACCTTGCATCCCCTTTTCTGCGGGTTTTTTTTGGGGGGGGAGGACGTGGGGAGGTGGGGGGGGGCTTCACTCACTTGGGCAGCAGGTCCTCTTGCGCCCCTCAACGCCTCCCCCTTGGCCCCGCCGCGCGCAATTGCAGGGGCGGAATCCCGAAGCAGCGCCCCCTTGCAAAGGAGCTGCAGGAATGGAGGGTGAAGGCGGAAAAGGGGAGGGAGGAGGGAGGGAGGGAGCTGCTCCTTGCCAGGGAGACCCCCCGACACACACACGCACACACGCACCCGCCAAAGGCAAGGATGGCCGCTCTAGCAGCCGGCCACTCTATCGGATTAACCCTTCGGCCGGGTCCCCGCAGCGCCGCAAAGCCCTCCAGAGGCTGGTGCAGCCTGAAATGGGGGGGGGGGGGGCTGGGGAAGGGGGGGGGGGAGGATTTGCCTCTAGCAACGCCTGGGGAGGGGGTCGTGGGGAAGGGCCTGAACGAAAAGGAAAGGAGACCCCAAAGGGGCAGACCTGGATGACTTGAGAATCATCCGTAGACTCGTTAGTCTCAACCTACCTAAGATACAGATAATCAGAGTTGGAAGGAACCATATAGGTCATCTATTGGAATATCCATTGGAAAGCTAATTCTTCACCAAGTGAGAAATCAAATAAGTCCCTAACCAACCCTAGCCTGACAACTTTGTGGTCCAAAAGGTAGAGGGTGAAACTAGAGGGACAGCCATACTGGGCTGAATGCTTACAAACAGAGAAGAAGTGATAGAGGGAGTTGTAACTGCAGGAACCTTGGGTGAGAGTGACCGTGATATTGTTGGAAGAAATATCCTTCTGGCTTCAGTTCCATGTTGGGAAAAAGACACTGGAAACATGGAAGCTGCTTAGAAGGTTTAATGGTGGACAGCAGGACCACATGGCTTGAAGCTCCAAAGAAAGATGATCCCATGCTCCAAGGTGAAGGAAAAGAGAAGGAAGGGCTGATATTCTGAGAGTGACTGGGTTTTATAACCTTTGTTGGGATTTGAATTGGAGCTTGTATTATGATTGGTTGTCAGACTCCCATGATGTCAGCATCCAGTTTTGTTCACCATATTATAAAAAAGATGTCGAGACTAGAAAAAAGTACAGAGAAGAGTAACCAGGATGATTAGCTTGGGTGGGGGGGTTGGACTAGATGACCTACAAAGTCCCTTCCAACTCTGATTATCCGTTATCTGTTTAAAAAGTCCAACCCCCCCACCCAAGCAGGAGACCCTACACCATTTCTGACAAATGGCGGCCCAATCTTTTCTTGAAGGTCTCAGGTGATGGCAACTTCCGAGGGCAACTTCTGTTCCATTGGTTGATAGTTCTGTCAGAAAGTTTCTCCTTATTTCTAGGTTAAATCTCTCCTTGTTCAGTTTCCTCATAGGGTTGTTGTTGTTGTTGTTTAGGGGGACAAATTGTTTAGGCTCAAAAAAACGGTACCTGGGAGAGGGACCTTGCAGTGGATGATCACTGAAATGTGAGCCAGCTGTAGCCCCCCCAAAAGAAGCGCTAATGCAATCCTTGGTAATATAAAAGGAGGCATAGAATCAAAATCAGCTGAGGTATTAGCAGCAAAGATGATTAGGGGACTGGAGGCTAAAACATACAAAGAACAATTGGGCATGTCTAGTTTGATGAAAAGGATTATGGGTAACATGATAGTAATGTTCAAGTATCTCAGGGGTTGCCACAAAGAAGAGGAGGAGTCAAGCTATTCCCCAAAGCACCTGAGGGCAGGAGAAGAAGCCATGGGTGGAAACTAATCAAGGAGAGAAGCAACTTAGAACTAAGGAGGAAAATTCCTGACAGTTAGAACAATTAATCAGTTGCCTCCAGAAGTTGCAAATGATCCAACATTGGAAGCTTTTAAGAAGAGACTGGACAGTCACTTGTCTGAAATGATATAAGATCTCCTGCTTGAGAAGGGGACTACATTAAAAGTCCTCCAATCTCCCTTCCAACTCTATTCTGATGACAATGAAATTACGGAAAGTTTGTGTGCAGTGTTTTCTCTCTCTCTCTCTTTCCCTCCACCTTTTCTTGAACTGATGCTTTTTCACATTTTATGGGGAAAAAATAAGAGTTTCTGCTGAATCACAGACAAATTAACCTGATTGAAGTCTTTTGCATGCAGAAAGAATAATTGCTTTTTGGGTTGTTGCATTACGTACATATGTTGTAAAGATGCTAAAATTGTCCTCTGGGGTCTTAACACATCGTTTAAAATAAGCATCCAAAACAAACAAAATCAGGATTGGTGAATATATATATAATTTTAATAAACATGGGTAGGAACTAGCAGTTACTTTGGAAATACAGAAATAGCAGGGAGGGTATAAAAATACTGGTGCAGAAAACATGATTGTCCATTTTTAGAAATTAGCCCTGCCTTCTGGTTGGGCAAAAAGGAAGACTCAGATTGGCACTAATGCCAATTATCTGTCAACTTCCGAAGAAGTGCTTGGGTTTGTTAGTCAGAGCCTTGACATTATGATCTTAAGAACAATCTAGTTAGAAATAAAAGTTTGCAGCAACTGAAAATAAAAATGTTTTTATTAGCATCACGAAAGCTCTTTCTGAGTAGTGTGGATGTGTAATGTGTTGCTGCCAAATTTTTCCCACCATTGGTTCCTTGCCTATTGTTGTGTTCCTTGCCTATTGTTTGTTCTTTTTCTATATTTTGACTTCAAGAATCATGCAGAGCAGCTGACAGTAATGTCCACAAATTTAATACAAATATATATTAAAGTATATGAAGAAGAATTATAGCCAGTGCTCTGTAAGGCATCTTGGACCAAGCGGAAAAGCAGGCATTTGGGCTTAGAGATAAATGTTTCCCTGTGCCTCTCCATGTTTTTATTATTATAAAAAAATTAATTAAGAGCTTCTGCTGAATTACCTCAGAGCACAACAGAGTTGGAAGGGACCTTAGAGGTCTTCTAGTAGTCCCAACCTCCTGCTCAAGCAAGAAGCCCTCTACCATTTCAGGCAAATGGCTGTCCGGTCTCTTCTTACAAACCTCTAGTAATGGAGCACCCACAATTTCTTGGAGACAAACCATTCCACAGATTATGATTAACTGTAAGTCAAAAACGAATAATCTAAGCTTCCACTTCAGAGTAAAAATCCCCTCGTGATAGAATTCCCTCTGGTTCCAGGCTCGAAATTTTGGGCCTGGCCAATCTGGAACTGTGCTGCCTGCGGTCCTATCTAAGCATAGTTCACAAAATTGTCTGCTACAACATCTTGTCTGTCAATGACTTCTGCTTCAATCACAATAATACACGGGGAAACAACCGATGCAAACTCAAGGTAAACCGCTCCAAACTCCATTGCAGAAAACACGACTTCAAGCAACAGAGTGGTCAACTCCTAGAAGGTCCTAACGGACTCCGGGCTCCCATTGTTACGGCTTCAACCCCTCAGAGCTTCCACCTCAAACTGTCTACTGTGGACCTCCCCGCATTCTTAAGGTCCTTAAAGGGGCCATACATAAGCGCACCATGTCTTACTGTCCCCATTTATCTGTATTTACATCCTTTGTGGTTGTGTATTTTCATACTTATATTTGTCATCTAGTATATGTTTGACAACCAACCAACCAAGCAAAATAAATAAATAAATAAAAATAGAAAACACATACCCTTCTCTCTCACTGGAATTCTCCTTTGTGGCACAAAGGACCAGGCTCAAGATTATCCTACTTAAGAGAGGTGATGTGAAGACCTCACTCTGTTCAGAGGTCCATAAGGCTGGGAAGGGTGGAAGCAGGAGTGGGATGAAACCAGCATTACTACCAGTTCGGTATTTGCGCTATGGGCGCGTGTACTACACCATTTGCTGAGGCACCGGGACAGCTGATAAGCACTGCTTGCGGGTGCACAGCATTTCAAAAAGCACTTTTTTTACTGCTTTTTCAACCTCCGCTGTGCCGCACAAAGCAGCTGAGGTTGAAAAAGCAGGAAATAAAGGTCAGGTAAAAGCCTGGGCAGGCGGGTGGGCCAAACAGCAGCAGAAACAGAATCGGTTCAGCGTCTGCTGCTCTTCAGAGCTACCAGTTCTATAGAGCTGAGCAAACCAGTAGTATCCCACCCCTGAGTGGAAGGCAAGAGAAGAGGAAGGTAAGCAACAAGGGACTTGGTTACAATGGTGAAGATGAGGCCACCATTGGAAGATCTGAAGGATCAGATCGGTGGAGTTCATGGAGGAATCCTCTGTGAAGTTGCTAAGAGTCAACAACACCAACCTGATGGCACCTAATTAGCCAGTTTGCAAGACGAGGGTCTCCCTAAAAAGAGAGGTTTGAGGCATCTTTTAAGGTTGGCAGATTTTATTATTTCAATTTTTAATGATAATTGGTGCCCCCATCACCCTGATAAGCGAGTCCCTCTCCTTCACTGCTGGTCATCTTCTCTTGCAGTCTTCCAATATTTGAGGGGCTGCCACAAAGATGAGGGGGTCAAACTATTTCCCCGAAGCCCCAGAAGGAAAGAGGAGAAACAACAATGAACACTAATCAAGGAGAGAAGCGAGCTAGAACTAAGGAGAAACATCCGAACCGTGAGGAGAATTAAGAAGTGGAACGATTTGCCTCCAGAAGTTGAGTGCTCCAACATTGGAAGTTTTAAAGAAGAGATTGGACAGTCCCTTGTCTGAAATGGTATAGGCCCGTGATGGGGAACCTGTGGCACGCAGAACCATTTGTGCGGGCATGTGAGTCCCAGCCATCTGCACCGCACATGTGCGTGCCTCCCAGCTGATTTTCGTCCTGTTTGAGGCCATTTTTGCGCTCCCAGAAGCACGAGGGAAGCCTCTGCAGCTTCAGGAGGCCAAAAAACGGGCCTTCCGGAAATACTGAAGTGCCCGTTTTCAGCTTCCGGAGGGCCTCTGGAGCTTTGGGGAGGCTGTTTTCGCCCTCCTGGAGGCTCGAGAGAAGCCTCTGCAGCCTTGGGAGACCGAAAAATGGGCCTTCCAGAAATACCGAAAGTGCTGAAATGGGCCGGTTTTTCAGCCTCCCGAGGTTGCAGAGGCTTGTCTCGAGCCTCCAGGAGGGCAAAAACTGCCCTAAATGGGCTGAAAATCAGCTGGGAGGCATATGCATGCACAATGCAGATAAGGGGGCGGGGGTGTTGCACACTTATGTGCAGGGGGGACAGGGCGCATTGCATTGTGGGTGCCAGCACACACACACACACACACGCTTTCGGCACACCACCCCCAAATGGTTCGCTATCACTGGTATAGGGCCTATATACTATAGGGTTTCCTTTTATAGCAGGGGGCTGGACTAGAAGACCTCCATGGCCCCTTCCAACTCTGTTCTGATGATGTTATTGTGATGATCTAATCACGTATGCATCTAATATAGGTACATAAAGTTGCAGGTTTTGCGTCAGGTCCAAGTTGCTTTTATATGGTTTCCTGATATAAACCTTGGATTCAAGAACCCATCAGGCTAAGGCTGATAATCCATTCCAGAGTTCACTATAAGCAGTTAATCGTTGCTTAACCAGGAGCACATTGGGGTGGCTTGCTAAAATATATTACATCCTAAATCATGATTTACAAACCAATAATCATACCCATCAGTGCATGGAGCACTGTTTCTCAGGGTCAGCAAGTTTAAGCTGTTTGGACTTCATTTCCCAGAATTCCCCAGCCTATTTGATTTGATTGATTAATTGATTGATTGGGGTTCCATTTTTCCTCTGCCAGCTCTGGATGCTACATAGGTTTGGTAGAAAGAGAATGACTGGCTCAAAATCCACCCAAAGACCTGGCTTGTGTTAACTTCCATGCTAGTATTTCTCAGGGTCAACAAATGTAAGCTGTGTGGACTTCATTTCCCAGAATTCCCCAGCTTAGGAATTCTGGGAAATGAAGTCCACACAGCTTACATTTGTTGACCCTGAGAAACGTTGCTCCGTGCACCGATGGGTATGATCACTGGTTTGTAAACCCTGGTTTAGGATGCAATATGTTTTAGCAAGCCACCCCAATGCAATCCTGGTTAAGCATTAAGTGCTTATAATGCCGGTAGAACTCTGGAATAGAATATCAGCCTCAGCCTGACATCTATTCCTGGGGATGATGGGTTCTTGAATCCAACTTTTACACCAGGAAACGATATAAAAGCAATTTTGATCATGATGCAAGACCTGCAACTTCACGGACCTGTATTAGATGCATATAATGTCATGATCATGTTTACATTAGATCATCCCAATAACATCATCAGAACAGAGTTGGAAGGGACTTGACTAGCGTTCCTGGGGATGATGGGTTCTTGATCCTGGCATGAAGCCAGGACTTTGGGTGGAATTACCCTTTTTTTATCAAATCTATGGGGAGGGGGGTGTCTTCAAACTTAACAACTTTAAAGCTTGTGGAGTTCAACTCCCAGAATTCCTCCTCCAATCATGTTAGCTCAGGAATTCTGGGAGTTGAAGTCCACAAGTCTTAAACTTGCCAAGTTAGAAGACCCTTGATCTTCTAGTGTCTAGAGCTGTGGGGGGTGGGGGCGGAAACGGAGCCATCAATCAATCAATCAATCAAACCCGCCCTGCCCCAGGCAATCTCCCAAACCTATTTCCCCCAATCTTTTGTGCCCCCTCCCCCCCCTTAATAGGTGAATGGCGTCCCCCTATCCTTTCCAAGGTTTTTAATTAAGGTTTTAGGTTTTTCCCACCTCTTGAAAACCTCCTACCGGTATCTCACCTCGAATCGTTTTCCCACCCACCTCCAAACGGGGCGGGGCCAGAGGAGGCGGGGGGGCGTCTTGCAAAAGTTTTAAGATGGGCAGATCTAAATTCGCACCCAGATCTGGCATCGTGCAAAAAGGAAAAAGAAGAAATAAGAGGACGCCGGCGTGAGCCTTTCAAGCCCAGTTTTCCTTCCCATTCGAGCGGGATGCGAGGTGAATTTGGGGGGGGGGGGGGGGGGGGGGGGGGGGAGAAAGCAACGTGGTTTGCAGCTAATGGATTTCTCTAAGTTCCATTTCTGAATTGCTTTTTCGTCTGAATCCATTTCTCTGCGTTTGGGAGTCAAAGCCTGCGGAACTCACCGCTACTCCGCTTCTCTGGATGCGTTTTTATTACCCGACTTGCTTTAACGTTTATCTATCCAACATCCATATCCTGGCAAGGATGAATAACCCCCTTCCGTTCTTATGCAGTTCTTATTTTAAAAAGGATTTTTTTTTATTTTGGGGTTCAAGAGAGTGGCGTTGAAGGTTCCCCACCGGGATTGTCCGCCCCTCCCCCCCCTCTCTCTCTCTCACACACACACACACACACACACACACATGATCTGGGATTTCACGCGTGGAAAAGTGGGGTAGCAAAATGGTTGATCCAGGAGGAGTCGTGGGCCGGCTGAGGAAGACGAGCAACATCGCTTTGACTTTCCGAGGGGCGGCATATAAATTTAATAAACCGGTCGAGATTGCAATAACGCTCCTATGAAATTCCTAGAGACGTTTGCAAGAAATAGTATTTCAAATGCATTAAAACGTGCATCTCTCTCTCACACACACACACCCGTGATGGGATTACGGCCAATCCCTCTACATCCAGGCCTCCTCCGGTTAAGAAGGAAAAATAAATAAAAGATCTCTTCCCTCTTTTTTTTTTAAGTTTCCTGTGTCTCATTCACAGGATCGCGTGGCAAGGAGTCCCGTAGGCCGCTGCCTGTTGAATGCGTACCAAATTGTGAGGTTTGGGCCTGGCTGCGTTTACACACGTGCTTTATACTTCATTATCTCCCATTTCATTGGGCTTTAAAGTCGGGTCAGCCAGGCAGGAGGAGGTTTGCTGGTTTAAAAGAGAACAGGCAAAGGTGATTGGTGGCTTAGTGTTTCCACCAATTAGTTTAAACCATGATAAGATCGTCTGAAGTTTCTTCTCTTAATCGGTAAACTTAATTGGAAATCTGTGTCTTGGGTATGCTATAAAATCTAACTGATGGATGGTTTATATATACCACTGTATTAAATTATTATGCCATAATCTTTTCTGACAAGTAAGTTTTGTGTTTAATACACCCTCTGCTTTTAAATTAGGGTGTGTGTGTGCGTGTGGAGTTTTTGCAGATGGATTTTGAAAGATTTAGAGCCAGGTTCCTGCAAAGTATTATAAATGTTCAGATGACCTGATAAAGGGTATTCTCTAAATTGAGTGTGTCTCACCAAGGATAAGAATTGTATCCTGCTTAAGTTGGGGGTTAGACTAGAAGTCCTCTAAGGTCCCTTCCAACTCTGTTATTCTGGTAACACGCCTTGCCCCCTGGCTGACCTCTTGCCAATCTAAGCCTATTTAAAAGGGGGAAGACAACCTTTTGTCTTGCTAAACAGTTCCCACCTTCCCATCTTCCCTGGTTTCTTGGGTCTTCAAGGAATACAAATAGCTTACAAATGGATTAGCTGCACCTGGTGGTAGTGGCGCCTCAGGGAAGTGGTTGAAATGCTAATCCTGAGACTGATTGGGTTGAAGAGAAGATAAATGTCCACCTCAGCCCACCCACCTTCCTTGGAGCTGAATAAAATGATCCTTGTCCTTAAAAGAAAGTAGGAAAACCCCCCCCCTCCCAAAATAGGTTGGGCATTTTAAAAATTAATCGTTTTGATTCTGGCTCCTAATGACTTTTTTTTTAACTTGGAGGATCAAACTGAGGAGTGGTGAGATTACATATCTCACTCGTGGTTTTGAGAAGCCTTCTTCCAACAACTTGGATGCATAAAATGAAATTAAGAGTTAAAATACAGCATATTTTAATAAATTAAAAAATTACAGGTAATCCTCAAGTTATAACATTTCATTTAGTGACCGTTCAAAGCAAGGGTCTTCAAACTTAGCAAGTTTAAGCCTTGTGGACTTCAACTCCCAGAATTCCTGAGCTAACATGACTGGAGGAAGAATTCTGGGAGTTGAAGTCCACAAGTCTCAAAGCTGTCAAGTGGGAAGACCCTTGATTTAGATTTATGTGTTTCAAGCATGGCCACCTTAAGACTTGTGGACTTCAACTCCCAGAATTCCAGAATGGACAAACAAATGGCAATTTCAAATCTCAACAAACAAATGCTCTGTCTTACTTATTGGCAAAAAAATATATATCAGAAAATAAAATACAAGCTGAATAGTCAAGACCTTGTTGATGACCCCAACTCTGTCAAGGACTTTGGAGTACTCATCTCTAATGGATTTAAGTGCTAGAGCCCGTTGTAACTACATAGCCAAAAAGGCATTAAGAGTTGTTAACCTAATCCTGCGTAGCTTTGTCTCCGGTAATATTGCACTACTAACTAGAGCATACAAAACATTTGCTAGACCAATGCTTGAATACAGCTCATCAGTCTGGAACACACATTTCGTATCTGATATTAGCACAGTTGAGAAAGTCCAGAAATATTTCATGAGAAGAGTTTTCCACTCCTCTACTCGTTGCAGAATACCTATGCCAGCAGACTTGAAAGTTTAAACCTAGATAACCTAAAACTACTCCGCCTTCAGTCCGATCTAAGTATAGAATATAAAATTATATATTGCAATGTCCTATCTGTCAACGAATACTTCAGCTTCAACCACAACAATACAAGAGCACACAATAGATACAAACTCAAAGTAAACTGCACCAAACTTGATTGCAGGAAATATGACTTCAGCAACATTGTGGTCAATGTCTGAAATACTCTACCTGACTCTGGTTTCTTCCGCAAACCCCAAAAACTTTAACCTTAGACTGTCACTATTGACCTCACCCCTTTCCTAAGAGGTCTGTAGGGGGTGTGCATAAGCGCACCAATGTGCCTACCGGAGGGGTGGGATTAAACCAGTGTTACTACCGGTTTGGTGATTATGTTTTGCAAACCGAATCCTTTTATGAGAGTCCTTTGCTTCACAAACTGGACTTTGTGCTTTCTTTGTAAGTGTTTTTGACATCCCTCAAAATCTTACAAGCGATAATTGCATTTTCCTTCCTCTTTTTTTTTTGTAGCTGCCTGGAAGCTTGCTCCCGCAAAACCCTCCAGATCTTTGAGAGGCAGCCAGAATAGAAATTCTTCCTCGCGTCTCCACTTTGGGTGCTTCGGTGGTTGCCATTTTAAACGGCTCTTTGCAGGGGTTGGGCAAGGCGGTCCTAACTTCGGCCAAATGAGGAAAGCAAAGCTGCGGAAGGAGAAAAGGGACCTCCGGCAAGAGCTGGAAATCAAGATGGAGGTGGCCAAGAAAGGAGGGCTACGGGACGACCCTCCAAGTTTGCAGGCTGAGTTGGGCTTAGGAGCTGGGTCCCAGCCCTCTCTCGCCCCCCAAGCTGGAGGGATAGGGGGATTCTTGGAAATGCCCCACCACCAAGAGGACCAAAGCCTGCATAATCTGTGGGAAACGCAGTTCCAGGAGTTCCTGAAGGACACCGTTTTCGAGAAGCAGCTGCTGGATGATCTAACTCCATGGGAGGATCCTCGGGCCTTCCTGGCCTCCTTCGAGAAAGTTGCCGTGGCTTGCCGCTGGCCGAGAAAAGAGTGGGTGACGCGGCTGCTGCCAGCTCTCAGCGAGGAGGCCGAGAAGGCTTTCATTGCCCTCTCCGCCGAGGATCGGGAAGACTACTGGAAGGTGAAGTCAGCCGTCCTGCACCGTGAGGCCATCTTCAGAGAGAAGCAACGACAAAAGTTCCGCCGGTTTTGCTTTCAAGACGCCGAGGGACCACAGCAAGTCCTCGCCCGGCTCCAGGAGCTCTTCTGCCAGTGGCTGCGGGTCGAGAGGAGCAGCAAAGAGCAGATTCTGGAGCTCCTGCTTCTAGAACAGTTCCTGAACATCCTGCCGCGGGAAATGCAAAACTGGGTCAAGGAACGTACTCCGGACACCTGCCTGGAAGCTGTCGGTCTGGCCGAGGAGTTTCTGAGACGGCTCCAAACAGCTGAAAGGAGTGGAGAACAGGTGAGGAAGGTGCTAAGCAACAGGGTCATTATGTGAGACGTCGCTTAATGACCCTGTTAAGTGAGTTGCAGTGGTTCGAGTGCCGTCCTGCAGGCTACTTCTGCTGACTGCCGGCTGCTTGAAATTTGGCAGTTCGAATCTCACCAGGATCAAGGTTGACTCAGCCTTCCATTCTTCCGAGGTGAAGATTGTTGCGGCGGAGGCACTTTGTAAACCTCTTAGGGCAGTAAAGCGCTGTGAAGCAGTATATAAGTCTAAGTGCTCTTGCAAGACCATGATGGATTTTGGACCTCATTTCTGCCCCTTGTTGTGGAATTTCTTATTAAATGTGCAAACTTCCCAATGCGAACTTTTGTGAACTGTCACCGCCGGTGTTCTAATATAGCAGTGGCATTTAAGACATATATACCGCTCCATAGCCATAGCATTTAGACTTATATACCACTTCACAGCGCTTTACAGCCTTCTCTAAGCGGTTTTACAGAGTTGATCTATTGTCCCCAATGATCTGGGTCCTCATTTTACCCACCTCGGAAAGGATGGAAAGGCTGAGTCTACCTTGAGCCGGTCAGAATCGAACACCTGACAGTGGGCAGACTTAGCTCTGCAATACCGCACTCTATCCGCTGCACCATTAACGGCTCATTATGCTACTGAGACTCTTCGGTTCGTAACCTTCATCTGGGCAAAAGGATGTGTCATTGGTCAACAATTTTTGTATCAGTGTGGACACTGTAGCAGCATCTGGGCTTTTTTTTCCTCCTCCATTTCAGGGGCCAGTAGAAGCAGAGACTCAGCCAGAGATGGCATCAACGCAGAGACCAGACAGGACAGACAGGCAGCAGCAGCAGCAGCAAATCCTGCCACTACCACCACAACTTTATCCCAGTAAGAACTTTTTTATTACTGTTTTTTAAAATGCACCAATTACTATCCTGCTATCTAAATATAGGAGTGTCCCATTGGCTTGGCAGAGGAAGCTTCCTCTATAGCAGTGGTGGTGTCAAAACTTGATTTCATTGAGTTTGTGTTTGACCTCGGGGGTTTGTGTGGCTGGGGTACGCATGGCCAGCTTGACGTCATTTGTGTCGGGGAGGGGGCACCTGTGTTGGCCAAGTGCTAAGGCAGGACTTCCCTTAGACCCTCCATCACTCTCATTATAATCTCCTTCCTTCCTTCCTTCCTTCCTTCCTTCCTTCCTTCCTTCCTTCCTTCCTTCCTTCCTCTTTTTCTACTTTCTCCTTCCCCCTTCATTCTCCTTTCGTCTTCCTTCCCCTCTTCCCTTATTCCTCGCTATTCCTTCCTCGCTCTCTTCCCATCTTTTTCTTTGACTTCCCTCCAGGGGTGGGATCCGATCGGCAAAATAACCGGTTTCGGGGAGCTCACGCATGCATGTCAAACGCACGCTGTGCACGCTACAGGCTGAGGCAAGCGTTGATCTGCTCCAGCTGACGTGTGGCACTCAGCTGTGCCACGCAAAGCAATTGAGGAGGAAAACGCAGCCACTAAAATGGGGGTCGCCAACCTTTTGGACCCCAGGAACCACCAAACTCAGTTTTAAGTCCCGGGGACCGCTCATATGAATTTAGACTGATGGTGGCTTGTTGACGTTGGTGGGGGGGAGAGAGAGAGAGAGAGAGAGAGAGAGTGAGAGAGAGATGTGACCTAACCTGTCCCTACCTCTCTCTCTCTCTCTCTCTCACACACACACACACACACAGGCAGGGATGGGATTCAAATTTCTTAATAACCGGTTCTGTGGGCGTGGCTTGGTCATGTGACTGGCTGGGTGTGGCTTGTATGTAAATATTATAAATATTTATGTAAATATTTATTTTTCTATTAAAAAAGAGCAACTTTTACCCAAAATCAGGCAAATCAGGCAGGCAGATTGAATTGCTCACAGGATCACAGATTCATTCAGAGATCTATCTTTCTGCCATCGGCTACCTGAGTCTGCACTGAATAATAGAAGCTTCAGTCCTAAGGAAGTTTCTGCTTCTGCTTAAAAGCAAAGCCGAAGATCTAAAGATAGCTAGAAAGAAAGAAAGAAATCCATCAATTCCCTGCTTTCTAGCTAATCTGAATCTGCCAGCACAGCAGAAGAGCTGATGGTCGGAGTGGAAAAAAAAGGAAAAATAGCAACTTAGCAGGCAAGCTAAGGAGTGAGTAGGCGGGAAGGCTTCTCACGGGCCATGTGGGTGGCTCAGCCTTGTGTTTCCATGCAGCCTGGATTAATTGCTTTGAGGGGTGCTCTGGGGGTGACATTTCTCTGCAGACCACCAACATTTTCTACTGCACTAAACGACAGCCTAGAACCTGGGCAGGCGGGTAGGCCAAACAGTAGACCAAAACCTTGTCCCAGCAAACCGGTTCGCTGTCAGCTACTCTTCAGAGCTACCGGCTCTATAGAACTGTACCGAACTGGTAGGATCTCACCTCTGCTTCCCTCTTTCCCTTTCTCCTTTCCTGTCCTTTCTTGCATGCTCAAATGCAAAAGGAGAAACATTTCTCCTTTTGTTTGGTTTTTAGTTTGTTTTGCTATCGCTCTGCCAGCGAAAACAGCGCCTGAGGGGACTGCGTGTGGCCACCAGGGCCCCGTTTTCGACTGAAAACTGAGCCTGAGAGGGCCCCACATAAGCGTTCCCAAGTTCTGTTTTCGCTGGCAGAGGCACCGCGGACCAGTTCTTCGTTGTTTCCAGGGCAGCCTTGAGTTTGACACCCCTGCTGTATAGCGACTGGAAATTGCTAGGGCTAATGGGTGCTGTAAGTAAAAGATTAGGTGCCAGGTTTGCGGGTTGCACTCGAAAACAGCCGTGGAGTAAAAGTGGGATAGAAAAAGCAGCGCAAACACGCCAGATTTTGAGGAGGTCACTTTAGCTGGCTCCCTAAGAATCAAATTTGGTACACTTCGGCTTTCTGTTTGTGCTGGGTACGATCTGATGGAGAACACGACCTGTTGGCAGCACAAGAAAATATATAAAATGAGAGTATTTTATGGGTGAATGATGAGGAAACTTGGTCAGGGCTCCTGTTCAGGCCTTCAGATTCGAAGTTTACCCTTTGTCAGGCGTTTGAGTTGGTCTAGAGAGGAAATCAAAACCGTGAGTAGTAACACTCCTATTCTATTCTCTATTCTGTTTTATTCTATTCTATTCCAATCCTGGGAATCCTTACCTAGTCAGTAGTATTTTTTCAAATGTAGATATGTATTGGACACACCTGCTTTCCAACCTAACCACAGCCAGCTGCATTCTTCATGCAGTTCCTTACACATTCCACAGAGATCAGTCCTAAAAAGGTTGCACACTCCTACCTTAAATGGAATTATTTCAAAAATTCGGGGAAAGATGAGTAGTTCAGGCTTGTTTTCAATCATTGTGAGTCCTCTTTGTCTGAAATATAGTATATGGTCTGCTTGAGCAGAAGTGTGGACTAGAAGACCTCAAAGGTCCCTTCCAACTGTGTTCTTCTGTTATTTTAAGGTTACAGACTCTTGCAAGGCTGAAAACTTCTCCCCTCTCTATATTTACTTTCCAGGGAACTAAGGAAGGTCCTTTCCGTGATGCTTTCCACAACCCCATTTCTTCTGTGGGCTGAAAGTTCTCTTCTCTGACCATTATCTAGCCCAGTGTATCTCAGCTTTGGTAACTTGAAGAGCGTGGACTTCAACTCCCAGAATTCCCCAACCAACATGGCTGGCTGAGGAATTCTGGAAGTTGAAGTCCACGGCGTTTAAAGTTGCCATGGTTGAGAAACACTTAAGTTCCAATTCTGCCTCCTGTCTCCCAAGGTTATTCTCGCATCTACACCCTTGGTTGTTGAAATACAGTGTCATGCCCCTGTCAGAGTCTGAATCCGAGGAGGAAGACAAACAGCTGTCAGGGAGTGTGAGTGTGGCTTTGCTGGCGATGGAGGAAGCTGGGGAAGGGCAAAATCCGGCTGGGCAGAGCAGGGAAGAGGGAGAGCAAGGGAGAGGGAGTTCAGAGGAAGATCCAGGCCCACCCTTCTTCACCCTAGGCCATGCAGGGAGGAACAGAGAAGGGAGCAATGTGGGTTGTGTGGCTTATGGGGGAGGAAAGGGCCCTGATTCCCTTCATTAGCCACAGCTGGGAAGAGAGTTTAAAAGAGATGCATACTGAATGCGGCAACTGCTGGGAGCAAACCCGAGTTTATCTTTTGTTGACTTTGGTTATCTGTGTTCCTGGCCGTCTTCCCAGCCGTGTGGAGTTACTGCCTTGCCTTCACATCTGGAGTTCTTGCTCCTGCCCTGCCAAACTAATTACCTCATCTTGCCTTAACTGGACTTATAGTTACAGTTTTTGTTGACCATGTTTTGGACTTGATTCTCTGCAGCCAAAGGCTGTTCCTAGGAGAGTTTTTCTCCAGCCCAGAAGGTAACTAGGACATTGGGGGCAAAGTTGGAGCTAATAAAGGGACTCTTACCGATTATCTGACTGTGTTGCCTTTGTGCCACGCCCCTTTGGGTCATCACACTCCTGTGTTCTATGCAGGTAGCCCTTGACCTACAACCACAATTGAGCCCAAGGTTTCTGTTGCCAAGCGAGACAGTTGCTAAGCGAACTTTGCCCTGGTTTATGGCCTTTCTCGCCACAGTTGTTAAGTGAATCATTACATTGGTTAAGTTAGTAACTTGAGTTGTTAAATGAATCTGGCTTCCCCGTTGATTTTTGCTAGTCAGAAAGTCGCAAAAGATGATCACATCACACACACACACACACACACACACACACACACACACACACACACACCGGGACACTGCCACCGTATGAGTCAGTTTCCAAGCGTTTGATCCTAGGGGTGCTGCGATGGTTTTTGTGTGAAAAACGCTCATTGGCCACTTTTTTCACTGCTATTGTAACTTCGGTCACAAAATGGAATAGAAGGGAAGGGAGGAGAGGAGATATCTTGGGGTCTTCTAGTCCAACCCTTGCTTAGCCAGGAAACCCTATACCAAGGGTCTCCAAACTTAGCCACTTTAGGACTTGGGGACTTCAACTCCCAGATGACCCTAGTCAGCATGGCTGGCTGGGGAATTCTGGGAGTTGAAGTCCACATGTCTTAAAGTGGCCAGGTTTGAAGACTCCCTGCCCTCTACCATTTCAGACAACTGACTGTCTCTTCTTAAAAACTTCTTGTGTTGAAGCATTGACAACTTCTGGAGGCAAGTTGATCCACTGATTAATTGTTCTAACTGTCAGGAAATTTCTTCTTAGTTCTAAGTTGCTTCTCTCCTTGATTAGTTTCCACCCATTGCTTCTTCTTCCCTCAGGTGCTTTGGAGAATAGCTTGACTCCCTTTTCTTTGTGACAGCCTCTGAACAAACAAACTGTTGTAAGTCCTGAGCATATTCCTACTCTTCCTTTCAGCAGGTTGCAAACAGACCAGCAAGAAGAAAGAACTGCAATGCGGACATTTTGGAGATGTGAAGCTCCGAGCGGTATTTCCTGGCAGAGCCAATTCTTGCCATTGGAAGCAAAGAAGAGACGTCGTCGTCCAGCCGCGCCGTCGTTCCGAGAGGCTGCGGAAGAGCCACCCACCCATCCAGGTGGAAATGCTCTCTTCAACGCCCCGCAGAGTGAAACCGAAGCTGAAAGAACGGCCACCTCCTGCTTCAAAGACCCCCAAGGACCAAACCCAACACTGCGAGGATTGTGGCAAGGATTTCAACGGAATGGCGAGTTTCCTCCGGCACCGTATACGGCACACGGGAGAGAAACGCTACGAGTGCTGTTTTTGCGGGAGAGGGTTCTGCTGGTGGTCAGACCTGGTCCGCCACGAACGCCAGCATACCGGGAAGAAGCCGCACGAGTGCTCCTACTGCGGGGAAGGCTTCGATCGCAAGTGGCTATGCGTCCAGCATCAACAGACCCACCTGCAAAACAAGATGAATCTCTGACCCGACGGGAACAACAACAGCAATAACAAGAAGAAAAGAGAAAGCTTTGCAGCTTTGAATTCAAACAGGAATCAGCAATAGCGCCTCGTCCAGTTTTTAGCGTTATCTTTCTCTGAAGTAAAAAAAAAAATGGCGTAGGAGAAAAGCAGGCCAGAAATCACCGACTCTTGTGAGATTTGGAAAATCCCTCTCTTACCGGGGAGAATTTTGAAATGTCCTGAGATTTCAGCTGTCTAATATATTTTTCTTGAACTGAGGAGAAACTGAGGTTGTATTTTATCACCGAGCCATAAGGGATCCAATATCTATTGCAGCTGGTTGCAGATTCCTGGTGTGATTTTTTTTTTTTTTATCCCATGCAAAGTTGGCCATCTTGTTATTTTTTTTTCAACGCTTTTTATTCAGCCAGCTTTTCATTTAAAAAAAAAAAATGAAAAAGCTATGCTTGCGTTGCAATCAAAAGTTCCCAATTTCTTTTGTGCTTGTTGCTTTATTGACAAAAAAAAATATACGACTGGAACTGTCGATCTGTTTCCCCGGGTTCCACGAGATTAAGAGAAGCTTGGGAACTTGTTTTTTTTCAGTTTAATGAGAAACAGACAGTCCTTGATTTAAGACCAGAATTAGAGTTGCACATCGTGCTGGTCGTTAAACAGCTGGAAACTGGTTTTAAATTGAGGACTTACTTGCCTGTATGTTCTGTTCTCTCCTGATTTTTGCAAAGCTTTCCAGATGCTGCTTGCGTAGGTACTTCGTTTCACAGGTAGCTGATCTCAAGAATGCATGCTTACTAGGAGGCCAATTTATTGGCAATTTACTGATTGAATAAATTACTGCCTTAATAACCAATCAAAGGAAAGTCATTAATCCCCTTAATAGGATCAGCAGTTTTTTCCCCCCAGTCTTTTATTCCCTGTACATGTTAACTTTTCACTCCCCAAATGGCTACCCCACGTAGCTTATGGGATTTGAAAAACTGAAATCTACCTGCTCAGGGCCCAGGGTAGGTTAAAGGGCAGCAAAGCAGAGGTTTAAAAGGTGTGAAGCTCTTTAGATATATTAAAATCTCAATGTGATATATGAACGGCACAACACAGGTTGTGGTTTCTTCTTTTGGAGTATTGTTCTCAATCTTGGCCCCAGTTTTTCGTAACGTTGATAGCCGTTTGGAAGATTTTGCACAAGTCCCAAAAGGAAGAAAGAAAACCCTACAGTATGATAAGAATCTAGGTCACAAAGATGGGAGACTTTTTATAAAGGTGGTCTAGCTTAGAAATGCCCACCATACATTGTCGCATGACCATAACACAAGTACCTTTCGAAATGCTCAAGTGCTGCTCAGATCTTAAAAGAAAATTACAGTGTAGGTGAATGGGAAGAGTATTTGTTCCCAGAATTTGTACTCATTGGCGTTAGACAAACTTTTATTTTTTTTCCTCTTGTTTTACAAGCCTCCCTTAAGGTTCTCTGTTCTGTAATAGTGCTGTTTTCAAACTGAACGTAATTAGCATCTTGTTGATTAAATGTTTCTGGTTTCCACCCAGCTGCGATAAAATGCTAAATATGTTGGCTCTTTAAGACAATGTCTCGAATTCATTGATTAACCTGTCTTCAGCTTTGTAATTTTTTTTCAACAGCTAAAGTTTTAGACAGTATCGAATGTCTGTTTCTCTATTTTATAGATAGCGAGGCTTCGTTATCTTAAAGTTAAAATAAAAAATTTAAAAATACCTTCCGGGAGACGTGTGGGCAAATTATTTTATTTTACTAAGATTCTGTTTGCTCATTGAGCTAGCAACTTTGGAAAAAAATAAAATCCTCCCCCACCCCACCTTGTCTTGGTTGCTAGTTCCAGCTTTGGTTGGTGTTTATACTATGGAACAGAGAAGATTTTTTTTTAAAAGATACAGAATAATAAAGTTGAAAGCGACCAGTTCCAACTCTCTACTGTGGAGAAATTGTGGAGCACCCACAACTTCTGAAAGCAAGCAAATTCTACTGGTTAATAGCCCTCACTGTGGGTAAGTTTCTTCTTAGTTGTAAAGGTTGCTTCTCTCTTTGATTAGTTTTATGATGGTTGCGGTGTCCTGAGGTCAGGGGATTCCTCATTCGAAGAAATTTCCTGAGTTCATTTCCTAGCTGGGAAGCAGTCACCGGTGCTGAGAAGAAATAGACAGGGAAGCCAGCTGCCAGAAAAAGGATCCTTTAATTCAGGAAGGCAAGAAAAGTAGTGACATAGCTTATTATTATTATAATACACAAAAATGACAGTATACACAGCAAACGAGATAACCATGCCGGGTTTCGTATCACAAATCACTAGTCGAACGCTTCCCAAGTGTTTAGGACTGCGTGATGTATCGGCAGATTATGCAAGCAGATCCCAGTAAGGTGGCCTTCTGCGACTGACCAATGGTGATCTTGTCAGCGCCAATTGCTTTTAAGTGCTTGCCTAGGTCTTTAGGCACAGCACCCGGTGTGCCAAGTACCACTGGAACCACCTGCACTGGTTTATGCCAGAGTCTCTGCAGTTCGATTCTCAAGTCTTGATATCTGGTGACTTTTCAAGTTGTTCCTCATTGATTCTGCTGTCATCAGGTATGGCAATGTCGACGATCCTCACGTTTTTCTTCTCCACAATCGTGATATCTGGGGTATTGTGTTCCAAAACTTTGTCAGTCTGTATTCAGAAGTCCCACAGTAGTTTTGCATGCTCATTTTCAACCACTTTTTCAGGCTCACGATCCCACCCAGTTCTTTGCTACAGGCAGATGGTAGTTGTGACACAAGTTCCAGTGGACCATCTGAGCGGCCGTGTTGTGATGTTGTTTGGAGTCAGTCTGAGCTATTGTCTTGCAACAGCTCAGTATGTGATCAATTATTATTATTATCATTATTATCTTTATTGTCAGAGTACAGCATGTGTACAATGAGGTTGGCTGAGCCTCCCTTCGTGCACTCCCACTCCCCAACACAACTCAGTGAGGAGCTGGAAAGGGAAGGTAAGACCAATGGCGGTGGAGGGAAATCCGCCCCGGGGTGGCTTGCTGACGTTGGTGGGAAAGTCGGTCCCATATTCCAGAGCTGCAGTAGTCATAAGACTGGCCCTTTGGTCATCCCAGAGCAGCTCCTCCAGTCCATGGCAGGCCGGTGCATCTGGGTGGAGGAGCAGCTGGTCCGAGATGACCAAAGGGCCAGTCCTGTGACTACTGCAGCTCTGGAATATGGGACCAACTTTCCCACCAACATCAGCAAGCCACCGCCAGTCAAAATTCATATTAGTGGTCCGCGAGATTTAAAATTATGAGTTTGGTGGTCCCTGAGGTCCAAAAAGTTGGCGACCCCTGTTCTAAAGCAGGGGTCTCCAACCTTGGCAACTTTAAGACTTGTGGATTTCAATTCCCAGAATTCCTCAGCCAGCTTTGCTGGGAGTTGAAGTCCACAAGTCTTAAAGTTGCTAAGGTTGGAGACGCCTGGTCTAAAGTCTTTGGAGGCGAGGGAGAATATCTGGGAGCAGAAGCTGTTGAGGGGGACAACAGCTGTTGTCCCCCTCAACAGATGTTCTGGAGGACAGAAGTGAAAACTCGAATGAGACAATTACGGGGAGGCTGGAGATAAGCAAGACTGAGACTTCCAGCCAGTCAGGCTGCATTAGATAGAATCGATATATCCAGATGTTTGTGAGATTGAAAATAAAATGTATACCTGTTGTGGTTGGCCAGCAGCCTGCGGAGACGGCATCAGAGCCGGACAGTGGGGAGGTACATGGGCCAGTCTGGGAGTCTGGGGAGGACTCAGGTGTTGGCCCTGCGTCCGATATAGAGATGGGCCTAGGGCTATCTGGAAGTTATGTGCTGACTCCGGAGCCTCCAGAATCTGACAGCAGTGAGGCAGAACAGGCTCTCAGTGCATGCATGTGCGCAGAGCTGCCAGAAGGCAAGAGCAGTTAAGACAAAAGGGACGACTCAGGAGTAAGGCTTGGAGGTGATTGCCCCTCCCATAAGGTATAAGGGAAGTGCAAAGGGACAGGAACCTTTGCAGGAAGCAACATTGTTCTTTCTTTTATTCTGGTCGGTTTGGAACCTTGAAAGCTCCCTGGTGAATTTGTGCTCCCGTTTGGTTTTGAAAGACTTCATTGGTACTTCAGTCGTGGGCAGCACTTCAAGAAAGATAAAGGTGCCTTCTTATCAGACTTCTGAAGAACTTTGGCAGACTTCCATAGGACTATTTATAACCGGTTGAGACTCATTACGGGGCTGGGAATGATGGTAATTCACAGCCGTTGAGCTAAAATTTAAAGGGTTTTGGATTTAATATGCATTTGTTGGGGTCTCAGGAAGCTTTGGTCAAAACAATACCAAACAAAATCCCTACGTTTCCTTTGCTTGCCACTGCATGCTGCCTTCTCAAATACTCCATTGTTGTTTAACCACGTTGACTAGCCTGGATTAAAAAAGGGGGGGTCTGTCAACCCTGATGAAATTTCATAACTGGTCTGCCCCCTCCTTTGAAAAGCACATGGATTTTTACAGAATGATAGAGTTGGAAGGGACCTTGGAGGTCTTCTAGTCCAACCCCCTGCTTAGGCAGGCAACCTTTACACAACTTCAAGACAAATGGCTATCCAATCTCTTCTTAAAAAGTTCCAGTGTTGGAGCATTTACAGCTTCTGGAGGCAAGTTGATTGTTACCACTGTATTAATTGTTATGGCTGTCAGGAAATTTCCTCCTTAGTTCTAAGTTGCTTCTCTCCTTGATTAGTCTCCACCCATGGCTTCTTGTCCTGCCCTCAGGGGGCTTTGGGGAATAGCTTGACTCCCTCTTCTTTGTGGCAGACCCTGAGATACTGGAACACTGCTATCCTGTCACCCCCTAGTCTTTATTTTCATTAAACTAGACACACCCAATTCCAGCAATCGTTCTTCATGTTTTATCCTCCAGTCCCCTAATCGTTTTAAATAGTGTGGCATACCTAAACGCACAATCGTGCCTACTGTTCCTGTCCTATTGTCCCCAATTATTGATACCTACTTCATGTATTTATACTTATGTTTATTCGTATTTTCTACTATATTGAAAGCATTTGACAAATCAAATAAGTAAATGAATAAATAAATAAACAAACAAATAAATAAATAAATCTGGATGCAGCATTCCAGGTGTGGCCTTACTAAGGCTTTACAGGGTGGTATTAGTACCTCCCTTGATCTTGGTCCCTTCCAACTCATCTGCGAATCCTGCAGGCGAAGCCTTGAAAGGCAACGATGAAAAAGATAAAAGAAGAACAAGAAAACCCTTTATTATTCTCCCCCCACCCTGCCTCTGGCACTCCACGGGTTAAAGGAAAAGAAGGGGCAATTCCTAGAGGGGCTCCGGAAGATGAAAGGGGGCTGTGAGTTTAGAGGCATTTAACAAAAAAAAAAAAGCAAAAAAGCAAAAAAAAAAGGATAAAAGTTCCTTCCTGTTTTAATTTCCTGCAGAAGCTGCTGAATGGAAGATGGGAGAAGGTGCCGCCGCCGCTGCTGCTGCTTGGGAGCGCGCAGAGGGAATGGGGTAAGCCGCAGCAATGGGCTGGATGGAGGAAGTGGGGGGCAAGGCCGCCTTCCCTCTGCACGGCTGGGCTTTGAAAGGGGGCGCAAAGCAGGCAGAAAACCAACAGGGGTAGCTTTTCCAGCATTCCAGGCAATGGGTGTGTGTGTGGGGGGGGGGAATAAACCCTCCCTGCAGCATTTCTGCCTGCCTTTTTTGTTTTTCCTTTGAGAAAAGCCAAGCAAGGAGCCAAGGAAAACGAGACAAGCCAACGGAAGGGGGGAGGCACGTGAGGATGCCTTAAAAAAGAAAAAATCACAAAGCAGGTTGCTAGACCTCAGTTAATCAAAGGACAGGGTGGAGGAAAGAGAGAGAGAGAGAAAAGGGGAGAGTTTTGCAGGGTCCTACTGCACAGAGATGCTTTATCCCAGGGCAGTCTATCTTAAGGAAACAGGGGGAAGGGTTGGTGGTGATGCATTTGGGAGCATTGTGGGAAATTTCAAGGAGTGCTCTGGTGACTCTCAAACTGGCCCTGAGCTTTTTGTCTGGTGTGTGTCTGATCTGGGCTGGCTTTGTGTTTTTTTATAATACAGGTCTTCCTCAACTTATGGCTAAAATAGCAATAGCAATAGCGCTTAGACTAGACAGAATAGGAATAGGAGTAGAGTAGAGTAGAAGAATGGAATGGAATGAAATGGAATAGAATAGAATAGAATAGAATAGAATAGAATAGAATAGAATAGAATAGAATAGAATAGAATAGAAT
>NW_020769520.1:369383-388154 GCF_900518735.1 Pseudonaja textilis | reverse complement strand
ATAGAATAGAATAGAATAGAATAGAATAGAATAGAATAGAATAGAATTTTTTTATTGGTCAAGTGTGATTGGACAGACAAGGAATTTGTCTTGGTGCAAATGCTCTCAGTATACATAAAAAGAAAAGATACATTCATCAAGAATCACAAGGTACAACTCTTCATGATAGTCCTAGGGTACAATAAGCAATCAAATCATACTAGGAAACAGTCCATATAAATCGTAAGGATACAAGCGACAAAGTTACAGTCCTACAGTCACAAGTGGGAAGGGATGGGTGATAAGGAGCGATGAGAAGATTAACAGTAATAGTAGTGCAGACTTTGTAAATAGTTGGACTGTGTTTGAGGGAATTATTTGTTTAGCAGAGTGATGGTGTTAGGGGAAAAACTGTTCTTGTTTCTAGTTGTTCTGTTCTTGTGTCTAGTTGTTCTCTATGGCGTCGTTTTGAGGGAAGGAGTTGAAACAGTTTATGTCCGGGATGTGAGGGGTCTGTAAATATTTTCACAGCCCTCTTTTTGACTGCTGCAGTATACAGGTCCTAAGTTGAGGGCAGGTTGGTAGTAATTGTTTTTTCTGCAGTCCTAATTATCCTCTGAAGTCTTTGTCTGTCCTGTTGGGTTGCAGAACCAAACCAGACAGTTATAGAGGTACAGATGACAGACTCAATAGTTCCCCTGTAGAACTGGATCAGCAGCTCCTTGGACAGTTTGAGCTTTCTGAGTTGGTGCAGAAAGAACATTCTTTGTTGTGCTTTTTTGATGACGTTTTTGATGTTAGGTGTCCATTTTAGGTCATGTGATATAGTAGAACCTAGAAATTTGAAGGTCTCTACTGTTGATACTGTGTTGTCTAGTATTGTAAGAGGTGGTAAGACTCCTGCAGTATACAGGCAGGTTGGTAGTAATTGTTTTTTTCTGTTTCTATACCGCTTCACAGTGCTCCACAGCCCTCTCTAAGCGGTTTACAAAGTCGGCCTGTTGCCCCCAACAATCTGGGTCCTCATTTTACCCACCTCGGAAGGATGGAAGGCTGTGAGTCTACCTTGAGCCTAGTGAGATTCAAACTGTCAAACTGCTGGCAGCCGGCAGTCGGCCGACGTAGCCTGCAGTACTGCACTCTAACCACTGCGCCACCTCGGCTCTTATGGAGCCCAAATTTCTGGTGTTCAGTGAGAGACATTTGTTAAGCGAGTTGGCGGGTTTCCAAGTGGTGAAAACCCATTCCAAAAGAAATAAGCAAAACCCAATATCTCAGGGGTTGCCCCAAAGAAGAGGGAGTCAAGCTATTCTCCAAAGCCCCTGAAGGCATGACAAGAAGCAGTGGGTGGAAAGGAAACTAATCAAGGGGACAGGCAACCTGCAACTTAGAAATTTCCTGACAGAACAATTATTCTATTCAATTATTCTGTTATTCTATTCTGTTCTAAATTAACCAGTGGAACAACTTGCCTCCAGAAGTTGTAAATGCTCCAACACTGGAAGTTTTTAAGAAGAGATTGGATAACCATTTGTCTGAAACAGTATACAGAATTTCCTGCCTAAGTAGTGGGTTGGACTAGAACAGGGGTCGCCAACCTTTTGGACTTCAGGGACCACCAAACTCCTAATTTTAAATCCCACGGACTAGAAACCCTGGGAAAATCCCCCCAAAAAAGTCTGCACAAAAATTCCTCACTCCGTTTTCCTACCGATCAATCATTCTTTATTTTGGATTGCAGGATACTGTCTCCAGCTCGATTCTCGGGGTGGGGGAGAGAGAGAGAGAGAGAGAGAGAGAGAGAGACTTTTGGCTTCATGCAAGGAAAGCAGCAGAAGTCTTTCTTTCTCTCCCCCAAACTCTGCCAGAAATGAGTCTTTGTGAGACTTGTCACGCCAGTGCAGCCTCTTGGAGCGGGATGCCTTGCAGGGTCCCAAAGACTCATTTTTGGCAGAGTTTGGGGGAGAGAAAGAAAGACTTTTGCTGCTTTCCTTGCACGTAGCCAAAAGCAGAAGAAAGAAGCATCCCGGTGGCCAGGCGAGGTGTGTGGGGCGAGTGGGACAAGTCCCCCCCCTCAACCCTTCCCCCCCCCCCTCACTACCTCGTGTGGTTCGCAATGCAAGCGACACAAGCCTTGTGTTCCCACAGGCCATGTGGGCAGCGCAGCCTGGATTAATTGCTTTGGGGGTGACATTTCTCTGTGGACCACCCAAATTTTCTTGCGGACCGCCAGTGGTCCCTGGCCCCCTGGTTGGCGACCACTGGACTAAATGACCTCCAAGGTCCCTTCCAATTCTGTTACTCTATACTATTCTGCCTCCATTGTGCCAAGTAGGCTCCATCATGTAAAGCTCAATTCTGATTTTGCAAACTCATCCGGGGAGATTCTCCCATGCAACTACTAACAGGATCCACTTCCGGTTAGTTACTTCAAGACTAGGCAAAGTCTTCCTATCTTCACTCATGATTCCCGTGTGCAACCTAACAATCTGGTTCAGAGCTCCCAATATCCCCATAACAACACCTGATTAATTTGAGTACTATATCCCTGACACTGACGTTAATTTTCCCGCTTGGAGGTTTGCTTCCCCCTTGACAATCTAATCTTACAGGTAGTCCTCAATTTGCAATCGTTTGTTTAGTATTCCAAGCTATAACAGCACTGAAAAAGGTGATTTATGACTTTTTCACACCGACAACGGTTTCGGCATCTCCCCTGTTCAGCGTGATCAAAACTTGGGACACTTGACAACTGGCTCACGTTTACGACGGTTGCGGTCTCCCGGGGTCATGTGATCGTCTTTTCTGACAAGCAAAGTCCATGGGGACGTCAGGTTCGCTTAACAAATGCAGCAAGAAAAAGTCATAAAATGGGGCAAAAGAAACTCCTCACTTCGTAATGTACATTTTAGGGCTCTACTGCAGTCATACCTTGAGCCGCCCTACAGATAGTCCTCAACTTACAACCGTTTGCTTAACGACGGTTCAAAATTTCAGGGCCATTGAAAAAAGCGATTTAATTACGATTAATCGCTTTGTGCTTACAATTGTCGCAGCATCCCTACACGCATGTGATCACAATTTGGGTATTTTGGCAACCCGCATGGATTTTACCACGGTTGCAGCATCTCAAGGTCGTGTGATTGCCATTTGTGACTTTCCCCCACTGGCTTCCAGCAAGCAAACTCAGCAGGAAGGCCAGATTCATTTAACAAACAAGTGGTTCACTTAAGAACTGCAATGATTCGCTGAACCTGGGTGTGATGACCCGGGGCGTGGCACAAAGGCAACACAGTCAGATAATCAGTAAGAGTCCCTTTATTAGCTCCAACTTTGCCCCCAATGTCCTAGTTACCTTCTGGGCTGGAGAAAAACTCTCCTAGGAACAGCCGTTGGCTGCAGAGAATCAAGTCCAAAACATGGTCAACAAAAACTGTAACTATAAGTCCAGTCAAGGCAAGATGAGGTAATTAGTTTGGCAGGGCAGGAGCAAGAACTCCAGATGTGAAGGCAAGGCAATAACTCCACACAGCTGGGAAGACGGCCAGGAACACAGATAACCAAAGTCAACAAAAGATAAAGTCGCGTTTGCTCTCAACAGCTGCCGCATTCAGCATGCATCTCTTTTAAACTCTCTTCCCAGCTGTGGCTAATGAAGGGAATCGGGGCCCTTTCCTGGTTGCTCTTCTCTGCACTTTTTCTAGAGTCTCAACATGCCCAGTCCTTGCAACCGTTCTTCACGGGCAAAATTACAGATTAATGTTTGATAACACTAAAAAGTTCTCAAATTGTGGTTCCAGTGTGTGTCTATGCATATACAAGCAATTTTTTTTTTAAGGCCAATCCGATTTTCTCCAGCAAAGCCGGAATGCTGTCAATACGGGCTCACAATTTGGTGAGCAGGCGATTAATGTTATTTATTGGGGGAACATGCACATTCATTATCCTTTTAGGGTTTGCAGTCTTATACAATCTTCCAGGGTCAAACCCCAAACTTTTAATATTTTTTTTCTCAGAGCGATTAACAGGCAGTCTTTGGCTTATGACCCACAATTGAGTCCAAAATTTATGTTGCTAAGTGAGACATTCATTGAGTATTGCCCCCTTTTATGACTTTGTTAAGTACATTACCGCAGTGGTTAATAACGCAGTCATTGAGTAAATCTAGCTTCCCTGTTGACTTTGCTCATTGGAAGCTCTCAGGGGATCACTCACTTACACACACACACACACACACAAACACACACACACACACAAACCGGAACACGGCAACCGTCATAAATATGAGCCGGTTGCCAAGTGTCTGAATTTTGATCACGTAACCCATGGGGATGCTGCAACGGTCGTAAGCATGAAAAATGGATCAAAAGTCACTTTTTTTCAGTGCCATTGGAATTTCAAATCGTCACTAAATGAATGGTTGTAAACCAAGAAGATAGGCTCAAGATCCAGATGGATCTTGACAGACTAGAACCCTGGGCCATATTTAACAAAATGAAATTAAATATAGAGAAAAGTAAAGTCCTACACTTAGGCAAGAAAAACCAAAAGTTCACATATAGACTGGGTGAAACCAAGCTCAATAGCAGTAAATGTGACAGGGATCTTGGAGTCTTTAATGGACAACCAGCTAAATAGGAGCCAGCAGTGTGCAGCAGCAGCAGCCAAAAAGGCTAATGCAATCCTAAATTGCATTAACAGATTGAGATCAAGTGAGGTACTAATATCGCTCTATAAAGCCTTAGTAAGGCCACACCTAGAGTACTGCATTCAGTTTTGGTCACCACATTATAAAAAAGATGTTGAGACTCTAAAAAAAGTGCAGAGAAGAGCAACCAGGATGATGAGGGGACTGGAGACTAAAACATATGAAGAACGGTTACAGGAACTGGGCCTGGCCAGTCTAGTGAAGAGAAGGACCAGGGGAGACAGGATAGCAATCTTCTAAGATTTGAGGGGCTGCCACGGAGAGGAAAGGGTCAAGCTGTTTTGTAAAGTACCTGCAGGCCAGACAAGGAATAATGGCTGGAAACTGAACAAGGAGAGATTTAACCTGGAAATAAGGAGAAACTTTCTGACAGTGAGAAAAATCAACCAATGGAACAGCTTGCCCTCAGAAGTCTCACTTGAGACTTTCAAGAAGAGATTGGACTGTCATCTGTCAGAAATGGTGTAGGAGGTTGGACTAGATGACCTACAAGGTCCCTTCCAACTCTGATTATCTGTTTAATCTGATTATCTGTTTTAAGCCGAGGATTGTCTGTAATTTTTTTTTTTTTAAATCTGTGTGCAGAATGGAATTAGGAGTTCTGTAAAAGCTTGTTTAATATTGCGGTCCCTTTTTTCCATTCATTCCTGATTCCTTTCTTCGTCTTTTTCCAGCTCCTCAGCAGAGACGGACTATCTGACTAAACTACAGTTAATGGCATAACCAGGAAAGCCTTGAGAGAGTGCCTGCCACTTACCAAGCAACCTTACATGAGAACCTGTTCAGGAATTGACCATCTCAGCCAGATGTTTGATCCAGCTGAGGACCGGGAAGCCTCCTAAGGAAACGGGCTGGCTGGTCACGGATGAGGCCCATCCAGATTTGGGACAAAATGGCTGCCAAGGAGGGGACCCAGTCAAGCTTCGGCCTCCGGTTTCATGCCGAGCTGGAGCAAGGGACGCACCAGCGGATTAAGATGGAGGAAGAAGAGCCGCCGGGTTCCTCGTCCGGAGAAGGCTCGGAGGAAGTTCCTCACCTCCTTCAGCCTGGAAGCTTTCGGGAGTTCTTGCAAAGGCCACCGGGAGACCAGGAAGCCGGAGATGGTCTCCTCCAGCGCTGGGAGGCCCAGTGGCAGGAGTTTCTGCAGAAACTGGAGTACCCTCACTCAGAATGGGAGGCGCCCCAATTGCTGGAGGAGCCCACTCCCTGGGATAACACCAAGGCCTTCCTGGCGTCTTTCGAACAAGTGGCCCAGGCCTGTCAGTGGCCTAGAGAAGACTGGATGGCCAGACTCTTGCCTGCCCTGAGTGGGGAAGCAGAGCAGATCTTTAGCAACCTGGACACTAGAGACCGGGTGGACTATGACAAGGTGAAAGCAGCAATCTTGAGGGGGGACGCCATTTCCAGGGAGCGCCAGCGGCAGAATTTCCGCCGCTTCTGCTACCAGGAGGCCGAAGGCCCGAGGGGCGTCTACAGCCAGCTCCAGAAACTCTGTCATCGGTGGCTGAAAGTGGAGAGACACTCCAAGGAGCAGATTTTGGAGCTACTGATCCTGGAACAGTTCCTGGCCATCCTGCCCCCAGAGATGCAAAGCTGGGTCCGGGAACATGGTCCCGAGACCTGCTCCCAGGCGGTTTCCCTGGCCGAGGATTTCCTGCAAAGGCAACCGGCTGAGGCGAGTTGGGAAGAAGAGGTGAGCCTTGGAGTGCCCGGGGCCTTCATTGCAGCAGGGTGCTGTGGCTCAGTTCACACAATAGGCTCGTGATGGCGAACCTATGGCACGCAGAGCCATTTGTGCAGGCACATAAGCCCCAGCCAAACTGACCTGCATAGTGCATGTGCGCGCCTCCCAGCTTCCCTCGAGTCTCCTGGAGGGCGAAAACGGTCTCCACTGGGCTCCAGAGGCCCTCCGGAGGCTGAAAACGGACACTTCCAGTATTTCTGGAAGTCCCATTTTTCGGCCTCCCAGGGATGCAGAGGCTTCCCTCAAGCCTCCAGGTAGATGAAAAAGGCCTTCCCTGGCTCCAGAGGCTGAAAACAGGCACTTCCAGTATTTCCAAAAGGCCTGTTTTTCGGCCTCCCGAGGATGCAGAGGCTTCCCTCAAGCCTCCAGGAGGGCGAAAACGGCCTCTCCCGGTCTCCACAGGCCCTCCAGAGGCTGAAAATGGACACTTCTAATCTTTCCGGAAGGCCCATTTTTCGGCCTCCCGGGGATGCAGAAGCTTCCCTCAAGCCTCCGGGTGGATGAAAAAGGCCTCTCCTGGGCTCCAGAGGCCCTCTGGAGGCTGAAAACGGACACTTCCAGTATTTCCGGCAGGCCCGTTTTTCGGCCTCCCGAGGATGCAGAGGCTTCCCTCAAGCCTCTGGGAGGGCGAAAACGGCCTCTCCTGGGCTCCAGAGGCCCTCTGGAGGCTGAAAACGGACACTTCCAGTATTTCCGGAATGCCCATTTTTCAGCCTGCAGAGGCTTCCCTTGAGCCTCCGGGAAGGCAAAAATGGCATCAAACAGGCCAAAAATTAGCTGGGAGACACGCACATGTACTGTGCAGGTAAGGGGGCGGGGTGGGGGCCTAGCGCACGTGTGTGCAGGAAGGGGCGGAACGTATTGTATTGTGGGAGCCGGCACACACGCGCACTAGTGCACATGCCTGCGCTTTCGGCATACAACAAAAAGGTTTGCCATTATTGCAATAGGCTGAGTCCCAAATCTGGATTAACTGTCCAGTTCCTTAATGTACGATGGTGTGTGAAGGCTGAGGTTTTGCAGCTTGCTGAAATACAACCCTGTTTTGCAGGAGCTCTCAAATGCTATGAGAACGCAACCCCCTAAAATGATAAATTAATGTTGTGACCCCATTTTCCCCTCATCCAGGAAAAATGAACGGATTTGCGGGAGGTGGGGAGCAGAGGTTATGGGTTGGGAAGAATTGAGTGGCACGGCGACCTAGAGGTGGAGCTCTCTCCTCACAATCAGGAGGCGGTGAGTTCGATTGTAGGTAGAGGCAGATATTTCTCTCTCTGGGCACAATGAGAATATATCTGCTGAACAAAACTCCATATTGGTGACAGGAAGGGCATCCGGCCAGTAAACACTCAGCTCCATTCAGTTCCCTAGACTCCACCCTGCAAGGGATTATGGGCTTGTTTAAAAGAAGATGCTGATGATGGGTTTGGAAGAAAAAAAAATATAAGGTTAGTTTAATGATTAAAATTAAAGTACGTATCAAATGTTATGGTGGTCCAGCCGCCCACCACGGACAGGCTGAAGCAAAGAACACGTAGTCCACTTACAACAGTTCATGTTCTGACCCACACCCTTGTCCAACAAATCAAACACCATCCAAAAGGAACAGAAACCTTGTAATGCTTTTACAAAATAATTAGCTGGGATAAGCAGAGGTCTTGCCAAACTGTGCATGATTTGCCAAAAGATAACAGACAAGAAATAATTTGCAAAATAAGAATCTTCAAACACAAACTCAGGATACTGGAATGTCCACGAGGCTGGGGTTTCAAAACGTCTTTGCCTTCTGCAAAGAACGTTCGCTTCACAGCTGGCTTTTATTTTCTTGAAGGAGGGGCCATTACCTTGCAGCCTTACTCCCGAGTCGCCCGTGCTGCTGTAACTGCTCTCTCCTACGAGCAATCCTGCGCTCACGCGTTCTTGGCACAGGCTCCTCGGGAACCTCCTCATCGCTGCTGCCAGCCCCCACAATCTCTGAAGTCAGCAGTCCACTCCCTGATGGTCCTGGCCCCTCATCTGAGTCCTCGCTCTCCTCAGCCATCCACACCTGCTACCAGCTAACCACAACAGTTTGTTTAGTGACCGTTCAAACTTACAGCATAACTGAAAAAAGCGACTTATGACCATTTTTCACACTTGTGAAAATTGAAGCATCCCCAGGGCTGCATGATTCAGATGCTTAGGAACTGACTCATAGTTATGACACTTGTTATGCAGTGTCCCGAGGTCACGTGATCCCCTTTTGCGACCTTCTGACAAGCAAAGTCCATGGGGAAGCCAGATTCACTTAACAACCATGTGACTAATTTTAACAACCGCAGTGATTCACTTAACAACTGTGGCAAGAAAAGTCGTAAAATGGGGCAAAGCTCACTTCACAAATTTCTCATTCAAGCAACATAAATTTTGGGCTCAATTGTGGTCCTATGTGGAGGACTACCTTTCGGATTAAGTTTTGACTCTGCTTCTATTTCATTTATGTAACTTTGATCAGCTCTAAAAGCATGTGTGACATCCTGTTGTAAACTACAAGTAGTCCTCGCTTAACAATGGCAATTGGGATTGGAATGTCCATTCCCTAAGCAATGCAGTCGTAAAACATGACATCACACGGCTGGATCAATGACGGCACTGCTGGTTGCTGTTGTGAAGCGAGGATCTTAAGTTGTTAAAAGAAGGACCCCCTTGGGACTTTCGACTGGCAAAGTCATTGGGGAAGCCATCGGGAAATTGCATGTCCTAAGTAACCCAAGCAGGCCAGCAGGCAGATAAGTGGCTACTGTAGGGTGGAGGAATCTTTGACTGACTTTCCAGAGTGATTCCAACATTCTCTGATGGCTTTGCCATTGACTTTGCTTGTGGGAAGCTGGCAAGGAAGGCTGCAAATGATAATCACCTGATCTGGGTCATTGCAACCATCATAATTGCGAGCGGCTTGCCTAATTCCCGGATTGTAATCTTGTGATACAGGGCTGATGGGACATCCAGAACTTTGAAGGCTGGTTGTGAGTTCCCCTTGCTCAATGCCATTGGAACTTGGAACGGTTCAAAAACAAATGATTGTTAACCAAGGACAGGGGTGTCAAACTCGATTTCATTGAGGGCCACATCAGAGTTGTGTTTGACCTCGCATGCGCTGGCTGAGGAAATTCTTGGAGTTGAAGCAGGGGTGGGATTCTACCAGTTTGCACCTATTTGCTAGAACCAGTTGTTAACATTCTAAGCAGTTCGGAGAACCAGTTGTTAGAAGAAATTACTGGCCTAATCCTGTAAGGAAGGCAGGAAGGAAACATTCTGGTGTTGCTTACAGAAACTGTCTCTCTGTTAACCCTTATTACATTCTTGGCAGGACTAGACTTCCTGTCTCTGGAACTTCTCTGGAGTTTTTTTTTTCCTCCTTTGCTGGTGCTTTGTGTGGAGTGACCATTCAAAGTTACAATGGCACTGAAAAATGTGACTTATGACTGTTTTTCACACAACTGTTGCAGCATCCCCACAGTCACGAGAGGCCAGGCGAGAAGATGCGTGCCTCAATGTGAGTGATGTTGAGTTGGCCACGCCCAGCCAGTCGCATGACCACCAAGCCACATCCACCAACTAAGCCACGTCCACAGAACCTGTTGTTAAAAAATTTGAATCCCACCCCTGAGTTGAAGTCCACAGGTCACAAAGTTGCCAAGGTTGGAGACTCCTGATTTAGGCCCAGTTCGATGGAATTGCTCGTCATAAAATGCATTTGTAGTCCAGCTAAGTCTCGGGTCAAAGGTAGCTGCGGTTCCTCTTCTTTGATGCCCCCACCCACCCAACTTTGGTGCCTGACCAATACCACCATTTTCTTCTCTTCCCAGTAGTGCCTCTCCTTCCAGATCTTTCCTTGAAGTGACGTCTTCCCCTTTCCTTCCAGGAGCTGGGACCCATTGAAGAGATTTCGCTGGACTTCTCTGAGGAAGAAGACTCACCATCGAACGAGGCTGACGGGGATGCTCAGGAGAGAGATGTTGATTCCTTGGGTGAGAATAAACGAATTTAACCTTCCCCTCCTTTTTTTCCCCCCTGTAATAATCCATAAGGGGTCTGCAAGGATACAGATCCTCGATTTATGACCGTAAATGAGCTTGGAATTACCATGATAAGAGGTGCCAGTTGTTAAGCAGGTCAATATGTAACTTATAATATACAGTAGCCCACAAATTATGACCACCATTGAGTCGAAGAATTTGGTTATTAAGCAAGGCAGTTGCTAAGTTAATTTTGTCCCATTTTACGACCTTTCTTGCCACGGTTGTTAAGTGAATCTGGTTTCCCCATGGACTTTTCCCTTTCAGAAGGTCGCAAAAAGGGATCCCGCGACATCAGAACACTGCAACCATTGTAAATATGAGTCAGTTGTCAAGTTTTGATCATGTGACCATGGGGGAATTCTGCAACGGTTATAGGTGTGAAAAACGGTCATAAGTCCCTTTGTTCATGCCTTCGTAACTTTGAACGGTCAGTAAATGAACTGTTGTACGTTGAGGACTACCTTTAGTTAGAGTGGTGGACTAGCATAATGTAGCAGGCAGACTAGTCAATCTAATTTAAAATTTGGTCCTAGACCAGGGGTGTCATCGGCCCACGTGCCTCTGCCAGCAAAAACGGAGCTTGAAGGAAGGAAGGAAGGAAGGAAGGAAGCAAGCGGTGCCTCTGCCAACAAAAATGGAGCTGGAAGGAAGGAAGGAAGGAAGGAAGGAAGGAAGGAAGGAAGGAAGGAAGCAGTGCCGCTGCCAGCAAAAACGGAGCTCGAAGGAAGGAAGGAAGGAAGGAAGGAAGGAAGGAAGCGGTGCCGCTGCCAGCAAAAACGGAGCTCGCACACGGTCTCCTCAGGCTCCATTTTCGCTGGCAGAGGCCTAGCAGAACAAACGAAAAACCAAACAAAAGGAGAAATGTTTCTCCCCTTTTGCATTTGAACTTTGAAGAAGGGGCAGGAAAGGAGAAAGGGAAAGAGGGAAGACAAAGAAAAAAAATGGGAAGATGGGAAGAGAACGAGGAAGGAAAAATAAGGGAAGAGGGAAGGAAGAAGAAAGGAGAAGGAAAAGGGAAGGAAAAAAAGAAAAGGAAGGGAAGAGAAGAGAAGAGAAGGGAGGATGGGAGGGAGGGAGATTATAAATGAGAGTGAGGAAGGGTCTGAGAGAAATCCTACCTTAGCACTTGGTCACCACAGGTGCCCCCCTCCCAACATGAGTGACGTCGAGCTGGCCGACATCCCCCCCGCTGCCAAGGTCAAACACAAACCTGATGCGGCCCTCAATGAAATCGAATTGACAGCCCTGTCGTAGAGAAAGTTAACCTGGTGTTGCAGCCTGCTGAGCCACCTATCCAGCTGCTGGAACAGTATTGCACAGTAGTTAGAGTGGTAGACCCGAATGTGGGAAATCCAGATTCAATTCCCTGCTCAGTGCAAAGCTCCTTGAAAGACTCTGAACCAGAGAGCTGTCAATTAGGTAACAGGAGTAGAGGAAAGAACCATATACTCTTATCTGGAGCGATTGCAATGAGTCCTTGATTTATGACCACTGGGCAATTGGCATCCGTTTTCGACAGTTGCAGTGTTCTGGGGTCATGTGCTCCCCCATTTATTTATTTTTTACCTTCTCAGCTGGCTTCCAACAACAACAAGCACAATCATTGAGAGATGTTGGGTTTCTTTAATGATCCTATAGTTCACTTAACAACTGCAGTATCTGCTTAACAACAATGGCAAAAAAAGGTCATAAAATCTCTCCTCCCTTAACAGCCACCTTGTTTGGCAAGAAACATTCTGGCCATAAGTCGACCTATACATTTTATTAGACAGATTTTGGATTAGGTAAGTAGGTAGACAGATAGATTCCCCGTTTCTCCAAAAATAGGACCTACCCTGAAAGTAAGTCCTAGCTTGATTTTTATATGTGCACCCCCCCCCCCAAATAAGCCCTAATTAAAATCTCACCCACTCCAGAGAGGACAGGTAAAAATTAAGCTACGGTGGGGATGGGGGGGTAGAGCTGCCCTACTACTTACCTTCGGACAGTTGTAGCCAGGCCTCACACACCCCGACACCTGCCTTGCCAGCCCATTTCTTCTGCAGCCAGCAAGGCTGGCAAGGCTTTCCTGAAGGCTTCTGTATCTAATAATAAAGCTCTGGATCGATCCGGAGCTTTGTCATTGGCTGCAGAGACCTTCAGGGAAGCCTTGATGGGTGCACAAGAAATTCCTGAAGGCCTCAGATAGAGAAAAGGAGGCCGGGGGGGGTGACGCGCACAAGTGAGATTAGTCGGTTGGTGACATCCCCCGAAAATAAGACCTGGTGCTTTTTTTTTGGTAGCAAAAAAAATATAAGACAGGGTCTTATTTTTGGGAAAACACAGTAGATAGAGATAATTAGAGGATGGATGGATGTAGATATATAGATATGATAGTTATAGATATAGATAAATAGATGAATAGATGATGGATGGATGGATGGATAGAGAGATAGAGCGAGAAAGAGAGAGAGAGAGGGAAGATAGATAGAGATAGATAGATAAATAGATATAAATAGATAAATATATGATGGATAGAGAATGAATAGATGGATAGATAGATATAGATGGATGGATGGATAGAGAGAGAGATACAGAGATAGAGATGATAGATTGATAGATGACTGATAGATGATAGATAGCTAGATTGATTAGATCGATTGGTAGATCGATCGATTGATAGATAGATGATAGATAGATGGATAGATCGATTGGTAGATCGATTGGCAGATCAATTGATAGATGATGGATAAATGATAGATAGATGACAGAGAGAGAGAAGATAGATAGAGATAGATAGATAAATAGATATAAATAGATAGATATATGATGGATAGAGAATGGATGGATGGATAGATAGATATGGATGGATAGAGAGAGATACAGAGATAGAGATGATAGATTGATAGATGACTGATAGGTGATAGATAGCTAGATTGATTAGATTGATTGGTAGATAGATCGATCGATCGATAGATGATAGATAGATGGATAGATTGATTGATTGGCAGATCGATTGATAGATGATAGATAGATAGATGACAGAGAGAGAGACAGAGAAGGAGCCATGCTGGATGGCTGGTTTCGCCTAACGCCATTCCTCTTTTTATTTTTTATTTTTAATACAAACGCCTTATTGAATATTTCCTCTTGGATTTTGTGGGTGCAGGATGGTCGTGCATGAATGAGAAGATGGCCCATGCCGAAAGTTTCGACCAAGTTTTCAACAGGAGCCTGAAACGGGGGAGACTGGACAACAAAGTCTCCCACTTCGGGGAGGAGGAGGAGGAGGAGGAGGAAGACGTCCTGCAGGGGTGGTACCGAGCCGAGAGGAAGAAAGCAAGTGGCCTGCAAGGGGACAGAGAGGAATCTGGCTCCCCCCTGTGGGAGGGCGAGGAACTGCTGGACGGTCCCAGGGATGATGAGCAATTCCACGAAGGAAAAGACGCCTACCTGGCGGGTGGCTGGAGCTTTAGGCCGAGAGCTGATCTGATTAAACACGAGAAAAACGATCTTTACAAATTCTCGGACGGCGGCAGGAGCTTCAAAGCGATTTCCCCCTGCCTTTCCAGCAACGACAACGACGAGGAGAAGAAGCCGCACCAGTGCCCCGAGTGTGGCAAGTCCTTCATTGCCAAAGCCCACCTGATCATCCATCAGCGGATCCACACCGGAGAGAGGCCCTTTAAATGCCTGTCCTGTGGGAAGACCTTCACCCAGCGCTCCAACCTCACCGTCCATCAGCGCATCCACACAGGCGTGAAACCCTTCCAGTGCTCGGACTGCGGGAAAAGTTTCTGCTCCAGCACCAACCTCAGCAAACACCAGGCTGTCCATGTGAAAGGGGCCCCGTACAAATGCTTAGCCTGCGGGAAAAGCTTCAAGATCCATGCCCATTTTATCGCCCACAAAAGGATCCACGCCAGGCGGAAGCTTCACTCCTGTCCGGACTGTGGGAAATCTTTCCTTGCCGCGTTACACCTCATCATCCACCAGCGGATTCATACCGGAGAGAAACCCTATAAATGCGTGGAGTGCGGGAAAACCTTTAGCCAGAACGCTCACCTCAAAGTGCACCAGAAAATCCATAAGAAAGGCAAGCAATTTCAGTGCGCCGACTGTAGCGAAAGCTTCCACTCCAGGTTGAACCTCAGCCAGCACCAAACCCTCCACGCCGCCGAGAACCCTTATAAGTGCACCGAATGCGAGAAGTCCTTCCGCCTCAATTCCCACCTGATGGCGCACAAGCGGAATCACGCTGCCAAAAAACCGCACAAGTGCTCCTACTGCGGGAAAGCTTTCTTTACCAAATCCTACTTCATCATCCACCAGAGGATCCACACCGGGGAGAGGCCGTTCAAGTGCTTGACGTGCGGGAAATGCTTCAGCCAAAGCTCCCACCTGAACGTCCACAAGCGCACCCACACCGGGGTGAAGCCCTTCCCGTGTTCTCACTGCGGGCAGAGTTTCAGCTCCAGCACCAACCTGCTTAAGCACCAGAGAATCCACACGGGAGAAAACCTGTATATTTGCTCGGACTGTGGCAAGAGCTTCAAGGTGCATTCCCACTTGATTGCTCACAAGCGCATGCATGTGGCCAAGAAGCCGCACAAGTGCTCCTACTGTGGGAAGTCTTTCTTTGCCAAGTCCTACCTCATCATCCACCAGAGGATCCACACCGGGGAGAGGCCCTACAAATGCTTGGCTTGCGGCAAGAGCTTCACGCAGAGCTCCAACCTGACGGTGCACGAGCGCACCCACGCGGGCAAGAACCCGTTCCAGTGCTCGGACTGCGGGAAGAGCTTCAAAGTGAGCTCGCACCTGCTCGCCCACAAGAAAATCCACGAAACCAAGAAGCCGCACAAGTGCTCCTACTGCCACAAGTCCTTTGTTTTCAAGTCCTACCTGATCATCCACGAGCGGATGCACACGGGCGAGCGGCCGTTCAAGTGCCTGGCCTGCGGGAAGAGCTTCAGCCAGAGTTCCCACCTCAACGTCCACAAAAGGACCCACTTGGGGAAGAAGCCGTACCAGTGTTCCGAATGCGGGAAAAGTTTCCGCGTGAGTTCCCAGCTCCTAGCCCACAAAACCATTCACACGGCCAAAAAGGCCTACGCCAACCCGACCGCCAACAGCAACAGCAACAGCAGCAGCAGCAGCAGCAACGACGGGAATAGCAATAAATGCCTGGATTGCGGGAAAACCTTTATCTCCAAGTCCTACCTGATCGTCCATCAGAGGATCCACACCGGCGAGAGACCCTACAAATGCCTGGTGTGCGGGAAGTGCTTCAGCCAGAGCTCGCACCTGACGGTCCATCAGAAGACCCACCGCCGCGTGAAGATGTTCCCGTGCTCCGACTGCGAGGAGAGCTTCAACTCCCACATGAAGCTGCTGAAGCACCAGAGGATGCACATGAAAGGGAACCCCTTCCAGTGCCTGGATTGCGGGAAATCGTTCGTCACCAAATCGCAACTCATCATCCACCAGAGGAGCCACACGGGGGAGAGGCCGTACAAGTGCTTGGACTGCGGGAAAGGGTTCAGCCAGAGCTCCAACCTGATCCGCCACCAGCGGATTCACTCGGGGGAGAACCCTTATAAATGTTCAGACTGTGGGAAAAGCTTCTGCTCGCACGAGAATCTGATTAAACACCAGAGAATCCACACCTAAAAACCCTGAACGATCTGTTGATTAAAAAAAAGGTTACGGGCCAGTGTTTCTCACCCTTGGGGACTTTAAGATGCATGGACTTCAACTCCCAGAATTCCCCATTCTCCCAGAAAATTCTGGGAGTTGAAGTCCACACATCTTAAAGTCCTCAAGGTTGAGAAACACTATGATGAATCATTAGCCAAGTGGCTACCAAGAAGGCGCTACAGTGAGAAAATGCCGTTTTGCTGTCACAACGTGACCGTTTGCTGCTCGTCAGAGTATCGAGATGTATCACATCAAGGCGGAGAAAGCCCTCTCAGGGGGAGTTTCTCCCATGTATTGGGAAGCCTTTGCTCCGAATTTGAACTCAGTGCTGCTTCTAAACCGAGGAGCTAAGAGGGTCAGTGAGTCTGGGTCTGCATCCATCAGCCAGCTTCAGAGCGATTCTTAAAGGCCACCAGAACAAGCTCTTTTCTGGCAAAAGCTTCCAGTTCATGTCCGTTAAGTAGTCCCTGCAGATGCGTTTCTTTCAGTTGGACTTAATCTCCCATCTTTTCTTCAGGCCTACAAAGGGATCCCTTTTTTTAATCTTATCTGCCCAAATGACGGACGCTGCCAGGAAGGTTCAGCTGAGAGAGAGAGAAAGAGAGAGAATGAATGTCCAGGTCCCTCAAGGGCCTCCCAAGTTTATAGGATGGACCTGAAGATGGGTCTCCATCGTCCTGCTCTGATCGTCTGCGATGACCAGCCTTGCGCTGATATCTTGGACTCTCTTCTGCTAGCTGGAAAGGTCCATGAATGTTTGTTTACCTTAAAGAAAGGCAACCCAGCGCTCTCCATATGGATTAACACGGTCTCCATACGTACAAAAATTGTGGGTAGTAGTTTAAAGCGTGTCAAAGATGGGGGAGGGTTGGAGCCGAGCCTTGATTTCTTCGGAGTAGCATCACTCTCTCGATCAGGGGTGTCAAATTCAATTTGATTGAGGGCTGCATCAGGGTTGGGTTTGATCTTGGATAGGGGAGGGGTGGGATGGGTGTGGTTAGGGTGGCGTGGCCAGCTCGACATTAACTCGTGTCGGGGAGGCACCTGTGGTGGCTAAGTGCTAAGACAGGACTTCCCTCAGACCCTCCCTCACTCTTAATCTTCCTTCCTTCCTTCCCTTTCCTTCCTTTCTTTCTTCCCTTCCCTCCTTTCCTTTCCTTCCTTCCCTCCTTTCTTCCTTCCCTTCCTTACTTCTCTTCCTTCTTTCTTTCCTTCCATTCCTTCCTTTCTTCCTTCCCTTTCCTTCCTTTCCTTTTCTCCCTCCCTTCCTTTCCTTCCTTCCCTCCTTTCCTTCCCTCCTTCCTTCCCTTCCCTCCCTCCCTTCCTTTCCTTCCCTTTTTTCCTTTCTTCCTTCCCTTCTTTCCTTCCTTCCCTTCCTTCCTTCCTTCCCTCCTTTTTTTCCCTTCTTCCTTCCTTCCCTCCCTCCCTTTCCTTCCCTTTTTTCCTTTCTTCCTTCCCTTCCTTCTTTCCTTCCTTCCCTTCGCTTCCTCTCCTTCCTTCCCTTTCCTCCCTCCCTTCCTTTCCTTCCTTCCCTCCTTTCCTTCCTTCTTCTTTTTCCTTCCCTCTTCATTCTTCTTCCTCTCTTTCCTTCTTTTTCCTTCCTTGCTCTCTTCCCATTTTCCTTCTTTCTGTTTCTCTTTCCTCTTTCCCTTTCTCCTTTCCTGTCCCTTCTTGCATGCTCAAATGCAAAAGGGGAAACATTTTCCTTTGGCTTGTTTTGTTTTGCTAGCTCTCTGCCAGTGAAAATGGAGCTCGGAGGCCATACGATCCTCCCCAAACTCCGTTTTCATTGGCAGAGGCACCGCAGGCTGGTCCTTTGCTCTTTCCAGGGCGTGGTTCTTGAGTTTGACCCCCTTGGTCTAGATCTGAGGTTGACCACGTCTTTCCAGTCACCTTATCTGCTGCCTTTTGTTTTGTTTTGCTTTTTTAAAAAGGGATTCAGTTTGAGTCATCTTCATGGAGACATTCCTGTCCCGCGCTCTGAGTGAATTCTTTTTTCACAATCTTGAAAAAATGGAAAGACTGCCCAAGCCTGGGACTTCCCTAAGCTCCTATAAAAAGGGGAAAATGGAAGTAGTAGGATCAGGCCAGGAGAAAAGCCACAAAAATACTTCGTTGGCGAGACTCGGTGGATTTTCAGGTGTTTTTGGTCAGGCATCTTAGAATCGGTGCAGAAGACGTTGAGACAAGAGATGTATTGAGCGAAAATGTCCTTCCTCCTTTACCAATGGGGAAAGAGGCCTTCCATTTGGGAAGTGGCACCACTACTAAGCCTTTTTTGGTCCTTTCCAGGATATTAAAAAAAACTGTTTTTAACATGGAAAGGTAGACCATGTCTTGGTAAGGATAACGCTCTTCCAACTGTCCACCAGGCAACAACCAAAGAGAAAAGAACCATGGTCTTCGTAGGCAGCAAAATATGAATAATGGGGGGAGGGAGGGAATTGATAAAAAAGAAAGGGAACATTAAGAGTAGGGATTCTGGCAACGCTCATGATATTGACATGCCTTTGGAGTAGATGTTTGAAGTGGAAACGACCAATCCATTTAAGAACAAAATGGACACCGGAAGGAAGCGACTTTAAGAACAAAATGGACAC
>NW_020769520.1:358024-369373 GCF_900518735.1 Pseudonaja textilis | reverse complement strand
GTGAAGGAGAATTCAAAGAAATACTGAAAAATGAAAGTGTAGGAAAAGCAGTTCAGACTGGAGTGTTTTCTCCATTAGAATTATTTTGCTTTTCCTGAACTTACCTTAGACACCGGCCTTTTAAGAAGGGTCGTTTTGCGTCCGTTACTTTGAATAAAGTGTTTCTAAAATGCTGTGTGGGACAGAAATGGGACAGCTGTAGAAGTGGGAGACTCGGAAACGGATAATTTTGTTTTTTTACAAACGTTCGAGAAAAGGACAAAAGCTTCCGCGTAAGTTATACCGCCTTGTCTTTCTGCAAAGAAAGAACAATATGCAACTAATACAAAACTCCCATTGCCATGCCCCCACCCACCCTGCAAAATAGGAAAGAAAAATCTTCTTTACACATTGCCAAAATGAAAGAAGTGTTAACTTCTTCGTACATTTCTTGTAAGTATGAAAAAATGATAATAAAATATATATCTATACAAAACTTTTTAAGTGTTGAGTGCTTGTGACCTGCCCAGACAGACATCCCTGTTTGTAAAATAAAAACAAAACCAAAACCTCATCCACATTTACCTCAGGGAAGCCAAAATAGAACTTTTCAAATGCCATTCAAACCCCCCTAAGATGGTTGCCATGGTTTTAATATTTTTAGAGAACTGAATCAGGATTGAAATCTAAATGCAACCATAAATTTGCTCAGTAAGGTAAGCTTTCATTCGAGGCCAGGGGTGTCAAACTTGATTTCATTGAGGGCTGCATCAGGGTTGTGTTTAACCTTGGTGGGCCGGGGGTGTGGCTGGGGTGGGCATGGCCAGCTCAACCTCACTTGTGTCACTTGTGTCAACGTCACTCTGCAATGGTGGGATTCAATTTTTTTTTTTACTACCGGTTCTGTAGGCGTGGCTTGGTAGGCGTGGCAGGGGAAGGATACTGTAAAATCTCCCGTCAGGAGGTGATATTTGCCGGTTCTCCGAACTACTCAAAATTTCCACTACCAGTTCTCCAGAACTGGTCAGAACCTGCTGAATACCAACCTCTGCACCTGTCTTCCCTCAAACCCGCTGTCAGCGTTCCAGCAAACCTCCGTTCCAATGAGTAACTCCGAGACTGACCCACGCCCTTTTCCAATAAATCAAACGCAATTCAAAAAGAACAGAAACCTTACAAAATAATTAGATGGGATAAGCACAAGCCTTGCCAAACGGTGTGAGACTTGCCAAAAAGATAACAGACAAGAAATGATTTGCAAAATAAAAATCTTCAAATACAATCCTTCCGGATACTGGAATGTCCACGAGGCTGTAGTTTTAAAACGTCTTTGCCTTCTGCAAAGAACATTAGCTTCACAGCTTTTGAAGGAGGGGCCATTACCTTGCAGCCTTACTCCCGAGTCACCCGTGCTGTTGTAACTGCTCTTTCCTATGAGCAATCCTGCGCGCACATGCACTTGGCACAGGCTCCTCAGGAACCTCCTCATCGCTGCTGCTAGCCCCCACAATCTCTGAAGGCAGCAGTCCACTCCCTAATGGTCCTGGCCCCTCGTCTGAGTCCTCGCTCTCCTCAGCCGTCCACACCTGCTGCTGGCTAACCACAATAGAGACAAACATATCCCCCAAATACCTTTATTAGAAGAGCACCTGGCACATCTGTGGAATCTCGAAACTAAAAGTTTCCCGGACTTCCCACAATGTCCCAAACTACAATCCATCCCCTTTTTGCCGTTATCACATCACATGGACCAATCACGATCCGTCCCAGAGTAAGATCTTTCTTTCATCCTGCGCCACACTTAATACACCTTGAACTAACAAAAGAATTTAATTTTGTCTACTTAGAACTACTCAACTGAAATCAACCCCACCCCCTCCCATTTTCTCAGGCTATGCAGCAGCATGGAACATGGCTTCCAAAGCTGACACCCTCCCTCACCCCCATTATAATCTTCCTTCCTTCCTTCCCTTTTTCCTTCCTTCTTTATTCTCTCCTCTTCCTTCCCCTCTTCCCTTATTTTTCCTTTCCATCTTCCCTTCGTCTTTCCTGTTTTCCTTTCTCCTTTCCCATCCCTTCTTGCACGCTCAAATGCAAAAGGGGAAACATTTCTCCTTTTGTTTTGTTTTTAGTTTGTTTTGCTAGCCCTCCACCAGCGAAAACAGCTTGGAGTAGGCGCCAAGTTGTTTTTGCTGGCTGAGGGCTGCAGGAGGCTGTCACGGCCGAAAACTGAGCCCGAGAGAGCTGTGCACAGCCCCCCAAGCTCAGTTTTCTCTGGCAAAGGCACCGCAGGCTGGTCCTTTGCTATTTCCATGGGCCAAATCTAAGCACTTCATGGGTCGGACACCCCTATTCTAGTGATTCATTGTTTTGTTTAAAACATTTATACTGATAACCCTCAACGTATTATGGGAATTGAACCTGGAATTCTGGTGGTAAGTCACCACTTGTCATATGTTGAGGCATCACACAATTAATTAGCTCTGATATTATGACTCTTTTTTTAATGATGGATTTTCTCAAATTTTAGTTTATTCAGCAAACGTTAAAACAGAAAACACCATATATATGTGTGTGTGTGTGTGTGTTTTCTGAGGTTCTCGCGGGTATTAGTATGTGGATCTTTGGTTATTTGGGTTTTCTCCCGCGTAAGATTGGAAGTATCTAGGCAACGTTTCGATGAAATCTCATTCATCATCTTCAGGCTTGTGTCTTCGGCTCTGTGCTTCTCAGAGTGATGGAAAGAAGAAGCACAGAGCCGAAGACACAAGCCTGAAGATGATGAATGAGACTTCATCGAAACGTTGCCTAGATACTTCCAATCTTACGCGGGAGAAAACCTGAATAACCAAAGACACACACACACACACACACACACATATACATATATATATATTTAAAAGGTGGACAAAAGAAGAAAAAAATACAGCAAACAAAACATTAAAAAGTATCTTTAAAAAAAGACTAACATATATAATGTCCTCCCTAGCTGTATGCTGGATAATATAATACAATGATTAGTTAGTTTCCCACCACTTGTGAAACAGGCCAAAAGAATTTTAAACTACTAAATCTGTTTATGATTGTTACGACAGTTAAACCATCACCATGACTGTCATGCAAATCTATTTCCTCAGATGGTGGGGTGTGTGGGTGGGTGTGAAAACCCAGAAATAAACACCAGAAACCAGCAGAAAATGTTGCAAATTATGTTTGCTTGATTCTGGGACACTGCAAACAGCCACAAAGCACCCAAAATACAATTGCATGACCACAGGATGTGTGTTGCAGCCATGGTAACTCTGAAAATAAATCCTAAATAGCTCTGGGGAGGTCCATTGTAACTTTGAACAGTTTTTAAGCAACCAGTTGTTAACTCGAGGGCTACTTGACTGAGCTGCCCATTGTATATCAAATTTTGGGCAATTCCCAAACAACAACTATTCTAATAAAGCTTTCTTGCCTGGATTCACACAAACATAAAGAGCCGTGATACTGGTTTACAACTAAAGCGGCTGGATCTCGCACTGCTATGCTAAATTTATCAATTTAAACCAATTTAGCCTTTTGTGCAAAATAATGGGTCTGCCTACCTGAAAAGGGTGGAAGAAGAAAAAAGCAGTGTCATTCCAGCATATCCTCTTGGGGGGGGGGGGGAAACCGGAAAGGAAAACAGAAATAAAAAGAACAGGGTTTCTCTGTTTGCTAATATATGGGATGCTATTGAATTAATCCATTTTCCAAAGTAGTGCAATTTCGGAGCCCAGAAGGCAGGGTGTCAAACTCAATTTCACTGGGGGCAGAATCAGGGCCGTGGTTGACCTCAGGGGGACCGGGCGCAGAGGTGGGTATTCTAGCAGGTTCTGACCAGTTCTGGAGAACCGGTAGCGGAAATTTTGAGAAGTTTGGAGAACCAGAAAATCCCACCACTGACTGGCCCCGCCCCCATCTAATCTCTGCCTCCTGAGTCCCAGCTGATTGGCTGGGTTGCCTTCTTTTGTTGTCACACACAGGAGAACGGAGCTGGAAAGCAGGTTAGTGGGGTGGGGAGGGAATGGAGATTTTGTAGTAACCTTCCCGCCATGCCCACCAAGCCACACCCACAGAACCAGTAGTAAAAAAGAAATTGAATCCCGCCATTGGCCGGGCGGGCATGGCCGACTGGGTGGCCAGTTTAACGCCACTCCCCAAACTGGTGGCATGTTTTCTCTTTGCATTGAGCAGATCGGGCCAAAGCCAGGATGGCTCGATCTTTCTTCTTTGCATTGGGTAGACCAGGATGGCCCTGTGGCTGGGCCAGATCCGACCACATCGCGGGGTGGATTTGACACCCCTGCCATAAGTGGCCAAAATGAGTGATGATGTTGTCGGAGAGATGGGAAAAGGAGCATTTCAAAAAGAAACCCACACTTACCTAAAGAACAATCATGTTTTATTGTTAATGGTTTTCAGTCATTTAAGTCAGGGGTCTTCAAACTTGACAGTTTGAGGGGCTGCCACAGAGAGGAGGGGGCCAAGCTATTTTCCAAAGCACCAGAACGCCAGACAAGGAATAATGGATGGAAACTGAAAAAAGAGAGATTCAACCTGGAAATAAGGAGAAATTTTCTGACAATGAGAGCAATCTGCCGATGAAACAGAAGTTGCCTTCGGAAGTTGTGGGAGCTTCACTGGAGGCTTTCAAGAAGAGACTGGACTGCCATTTGTCAGAAACGGGGTAGGGTTTGCTTGGGCAGGGGGGTTGGACTAGATGACCTACAAGGTCCCTTCCAACTCTGTTAAGTGAATCGTGATTGTAAAGCCAATCCGGCTTCCTCCATTGACTTTGCTTGTCAAAAGCCAGCCTGGGAAGATCAGAAATGGCTACCCCATGACCTCAAATGCTGCAACCGTCATAAATATGAGCCGGTTGTCAAGCACCTGAGCTTTAATCACGTGACCCTGGGCATGCCGCAGTGGTCGTAAGTGTGAAGACTGGAGATTAGCCGTTATTTTCAGGTCTGGCAGTTCGACTTACCACCATTTACTCAGTGACAATTCAAAGTGGCACTGAAAATAGTGACATGACCATTTTTTCACACTTATAATGGTTGCCGCGTCCCCGTGGCCATGTGATCAAAATCCGGATGCTTGGCCACTGTCCCCGGGTCATGTGATTCCCCTTTTGTGTGTCAATTCATCAAATATGATCTTTGATCTATGGTCTTTATAGGGTTGACAACAGAAAAGGAGTGGGGAGCAGTGAGGCAGCTTGCAAACCGAAAGTGCATTCCATAAATGTTTTCAAAGATAGTAACTAGGGGACCGTTGTTTCTGCCATGCAAAATTCTAACTGGAGAACATGATTGATGACTCTTGGCTAGGGATGTGTCCCATTGGAGAATATAAATTACGATACACCCAGGGGGAGGGGGGAAATAGGGTCAAGGGTGACAATGAGTGATGTGTCTCAGAGTCGGCTAAACCCAGGCAGTGCCGGACATGTTAACTCCCAATAAATCCTTTTGAAGTTCTGGCTCAAGACTCACGATTTAAATGCAGGTAGCTGCTGGAGTCCTGACATTGCAGTGTTCTGACCAACAAGGTCGATGGGGAAGCCAGATTCACTTAACGACCGTGTTGCTAACTTAACAACTCCAGTGATTCACTTAACAACTGGAGCAAGACAAGTCATCAAACACGGCAAAACTCACAATTGCCTCCCTTCTCAACAGACATTCCGGAATCAACTGTGGTCGTCAGTTTGAGGACTACTTATCCCGTTGTAATTTCGAACGATCACGAAACGAATGGTGGTAAGCCAAGGACTAATGCCATGATCTGACATGCACCCCTATTCAAATCATAAGTCTCTAGCCACATTTCTCAGAGTAAAAAAGATTGATTTATTAGGAGTTGACATGTCGTCGTTTCCCGGCTGCAGCCAACTCATTCATTTCACCCTTGACCTTGGTCTTCCCCCCAGGCCCTGGATGTATATTCTCCAATGGGACACATCCATAGCCAAGAGTTATCAATCATGCTCTCCAGTAATAATCTTGCCCACCAGAAGCTTCGGTTGTCAAAGCGATTAACTGAAGCCTTTAAGGCAGTGGTGGCTAACCTTTTTGGGCTCCTGTGCCAAAAATTGTGTGCGCGCTTGCACACTCCCGCTTGTGTGCCAGCACCCAGAAGGCAAAGCGCGCCCCTCCCAATGTCCTCTATGTATGCGCACAATCCCCCCCACACACATCCACACACCCCCATCGCCCTTACCTGCACTGCGCCTCACAGCTGATTTTCGGCCAGTTTGGGGCCTTTTTCGGCCTCCCAAAGGCTTGAGGAAGGCTTCTGCAGGCTTCTACAAGCTTTGCAGGCCGAAATCTAGCCCCGTTTCATCACTTCCTGTTTTTCCGGAAAAAAAAAACAGAAGTGACGAAACAGGGCTAGATTTCGGCCTACAAAGCTTGTAAAAGCCTGCTAAAAGCCTTCCTAACGCCTCTGGGAGGGCGAAAAAGGCCTCAAACTGGCCGAAAATCAGCTGTGAGGCACACACATGCACTGTGAGGAAAGTTTGCCTGCAGCTCGCATGCCGGCACAAATGGCTATATGCCACCTGTGACACGTGTGCCATAGATTTGCCATCACGGCTTTAAGGAATGGCTGCTTTCCCCCACTCCCTTTCTGCTGACAACTAAAAAAACCAAAGAAGTATTTTTTGACAACTATCTGGAATTAGAGTACAATTCATCCTCCAATTCTTTGGGCCAAAAATCATAGGAAGCTCTCTCATCATCCTCAATCAACCAGTGGAACAGCTTGGCCTTCGGAAGTTGTGGGAGCTTCATCACTGGAAGCTTTGAAGAAGAGATTGGATGGCCGTTTGTCAGAAATGGTGTAGTAGGGTCTCCTGCTTGGGTGGGGTGGACTAGATGACCTACAAGGTCCCTTCCAACTCTGTAACCTCATTTTTTTTTTTCAGATGGGAAAACATGATTTAAATAACAGCATCAATGTCAGAAACAGCTCTTTAATGAGTTTTACTTAGTTAATTGTTTTTAAAAAAATCTTAATTATAAAAGGGGAAAAAAAGTAAGTGACAACCTAGAAAATACCATGCAAAGCATAATACACTAAGGGAATATCTTTTTCTCAAAGTATTCAGAAAGAAAACTACAGAAGATGGCTGAGGAACCACCGTGCGAGCAGAACTAAAATCACAAATACTTTGTTTTAAACCATTATGTTTTAAATGCCTTCTTTTGGCCTTCCTAATAACTTAATTAAGTACTTCTACAGGGGGGAAAAAAATCACATTATGTGGATAAAGTAGAAGCCAGGTACTATCATTCCTATATACTGTTGATGTACAGAGCAAATCTCTTAAGATTTATCACACAAAGGCTCTTAGAGCCGTATTTCTCGACCTTGGCAATTTTAAGTTGAGTGGACTTCAATCCCCAGAATTCCCCTTGTTGTCTGGGGAATTCTGGGAATTGAAGTCCACACAAATTTAAAGCTATCAAGGTTGAAAAAATACTACTCTAGGGAGATCCAAGCGAGAAAATGTAAAGTTTCCTGCTCGGTCTTCAAGAGGGATTATCAACCAGATTTACAGATCCTGGACAGGTTACCTGGTATCCCACATGAGCCCCTAGCTAGCCAATGTAGACAAGTAAAGGAATCTTTAGTCCAATGTTTTAAGAGCTATATTCCCCCCTTCCTTTTAAAGAAAAATCTGAAATCTGTTCAAGGTCTCCTTGATAGAGAGGAAACCTAACAAGGGTCAGCCAGCAGAAGGGATCCCTATGCAAGGACATAAGCGCCTTAGACAAAAATGTATTCCCTTCCCTGAAAATATCGTACAAAAATAAACATCATCACATTCATAATTCCGTATCAAAGGAGCAAAATATTCCTGATGTAAACATTAGATTGTTTTCCCAAGCAACTGGAGGGGCAAGTGTGCATGTTTTGTTTTTTTAAAAAAACATAGTCCATAAAATAAAATTGTAGAGCAGGGATCTCCAAACTTGGCAACTTCAAGACTTGTGGATTTCAACTCCCAGAATTCTCCAGCCGGGCTCGAGGACTACTATTCCCAAAATTCAACTTGTGGACTTCCAACACCCAGAATTCAAGTTGTGGACTTCAACGCCCACAGCTGGCTGAGGAATTATGGGAGCTGAAGTCCACAAGTTGTCGACTTTGGAGACTGCCCCCTGCTGTAGAGGAAGAAAAATAAGGAAGAAAACCAGCCGTTGGGACGATCAACCGTTTTACCAAGGGCTGCATGGCCACCACCAAATGCTTTCTGGCCAAAACTGGATGATTTCCTAGAATTATTGAAAATCTCATGTTTGTTCTGGACGGTCTACTTGTCCTTCGCCACATGCCCCTGCCTTGCCACCTCTATTCATTCCTAATTCCCAGCTCACTGGCTGTTTTCTCGCGAGCAGGATCCTCCAGAGTGTCTCCCGCCAAAAACTTTACATTTTTCTCTCCTGCGTGAACCGTGTAATGCCGGTGAAGTTCCGATTTTGACCGGAAGTTCTTCCCGCAATGGGTACACAGGAACGGCTTGGCCCCCGTGTGAGTCCTCTGGTGAGAAATGAGGTTCGAGTTACGGTTGAAGCTTTTCCCGCACTCCAGGCAGACGTATGGTTTCTCCCCCGTGTGGATCTTCTGATGCCGGGTGAGGCTGGTGCTGTCACAGAAACTTTTCCCGCAGTCTGAACAGATGTACGGGGTGCCTCCAGTATGGACCCGCTGATGTCGGACGAGGCTCATGTTGGAGTAGTAACTCTTCCCGCACTCGGCGCATTTGAACGGCTTCACGCCGGTGTGAGTTTTCTGGTGCGTGATGAGATTGGAGCTCCAGCGAAACCCTTTCCCGCATTCCAAGCACGTGTAAGGCATCTCCCCGGTGTGGATTCTCTGGTGGAGCGTCAGATCCGCCTTCCGGCAAAAGTTCTTCCCGCAGTCGGCGCAGTGGTAAGGTTTTTCTCCCGTGTGGATCCTCTGGTGGATGCGAAGCTCCGATCGTTCGCAGAAGCTGACGCCGCACTCCGGACACTTGTACGGCTTCTCCCCTTTGTGGATGATGGTATGCCTGATCAGGTGAGACTTCACGCGGAAACTCTTCCCGCAATCCAAGCACTGGTAGGCCTTCTCCCCCGCGTGGATCCTCTGGTGAATTGTGAGGCCTGAGCTCTGGCAGAAACATTTGCCGCAATCCAAACATTTGTAGGGTTTTTCCCCGGTGTGGATTCTCTGGTGTCTAACCAGGCTGGTGCTGTAATTAAAACTCTTCCCGCAATCCGGACATTTGTAAGGCATGTTCCCCGTGTGGGTCACCTGAAATTCGATGATATCCGAGGGATCATCTGCTCCTCCGGCAGCCTCACTGCTCCCCTGATGGGCGCTCTTCGGTTCTGTGCTTCCTCCGATGAGCTCAATGGCTTCACAAGGAAGGGCCTTCCCGATGTTCTTCTCTGGAGAACGCTCCCCTTCAATTCCATGCCAAATTCTGGGAATGGCTTGCAGGTCACCGTTCAGGGAATCCTTCAGCTCCGAGTTCCCCTTCGCTACCCCGCTGGTGCTTTCTCCTGAAGCTTCTGGAAGATCGGCGGCTTTATCAGCGCTGCTCAAAGATTCACCTGCAGAAGGAATAAGAAATGAAAGGAGCGGAAAACCAATGGCTTCACACTGCCAAACTATTCACTAGAACTTTAAATTCACTTTCAATTCATATTTCAATGTGGGAGAACTCTAGGCTTGTTCACCAGTATCAGGGGTGTCAAATGCGATTTCATCAGGAGTGGGTGTGGCCAGCTTTACATCACTCGTTGAGGCTCCATTTTGGGCCACGACAGCCTCCTGTAGGCCTCTGCTAGTGAAAAGGAAGCTCGGTGAGGCTCTGCTTGGTCCTATCGGGCTCCGTTTTCAGCTGTGATGGCTCCTGTAGCCATCTTCCAGCAAAAACGGAGCTCCAGGAGATCCGCCCAGGCTCCATTTTGGGCCGTGACGGCCTCCTGCAGCCCTTTGCCAGTGAAAACGGAACCTCGATGAGTGATGTTGAGCTGGAAGAGGGCTGCAGGAGGCCATCGCAGCCAAAAATGGAGCCCCTGAGCTCCATTTTCGCTGGCAGAGGCACCACGGGCCGGTCCTTTGCTGTTTCCAGGATGGCCCCTTGGGTAGATCTAAGTACCCTGTGGGCCAGATATGGACCACAGGCGTCGAGTTTGACACCCTTGGCCTATATCAAGACTTTCCAAACTTGGCAACTCTAAGACTTGTGGACTTCAACTCCCAGAATTCTCCAGCCAGCTGTGGGAATCGAAGGCCACCAGTTGAATTCTGGGTGTTGAAGTCCACCAGTTGAATTCTGGGCGTTGAAGTCCACAAGTAATTAAAGTTGCCAAGTTTGGAGAGCCCTGGCCTATGCGATATGCTTTCTTGGGGCCCAAGATGATGGCTTTTTCATCTGGGGAATGCTTTAGTCAATTTTATGATGAAGCTTGGCAAAGACCAAAAAGGAGAGGCTTTTTTCCAAAAAATAAGATGGTAAGATAATGAGCTTTAGGCCTATATAGGGGTTTGAACCCAGTGTCATGCCCCTGTCGGAATCTGATTCCGAGGGGGAGGTCGAACAGCTGACAGGGAGTGGGAGTGTGGCTCCAATGGCTGTGAAGGAAACTGGGGACGGGAACACTCCAGCTGGGCATTCAGAGGAAGACCAAGGCCCACCCCCTCTTCATCCTAGGGCACGCAGGAAGAAACGGAGAAGGGAGCAACATGCGTTACGGGGGAGTAAAAGGCCCTGATTCCCTTGATTAGCTGCAGCTGGGAAAATGGGATAAAAAGGGTGTTTGCACACAGAACCTTGCTGGAAGCAAAGCATGAATTATCTTTGTTTGTTAAGTTTTATCAGGGTTCTGGCATCCTCCCCACCCCACTAAGCTGTTTTCCAGCTCTGTTCTCCTGTGCAGGGCAACCCGAAGAAGACCTAGGCGATCAGCTGGGCCTCGGGAGGCAGAGAATGGTTGGTGGCGGGGCCAGTCAGAGGTGGTATTTGCCGGTTCACCAAACCACCCAAAATTTCCGCTCCAGGTTCTCCAGAACTGGTCAGAACCGGCTGAATACCATCTCTGGTCTTTTGGATTTCCTGGTGGTCTCCCCTCCCCATAGGAAACCAGGTTTGACTTGCTTAGCTTTCTTTGAGATAACTCAGGGTTGGCTAAACCCCAATATTTATTTAAAAGAGTAATAAATTCCATCCGCACTTTTCTGCAACCGACAATCTGTTTCTATCTGTACGATTATTTCCAAATCCATTTGGAACCCAAAAGTGCTTCCCAAGCCAACGTACAAAGTGAAAATGTGAAGGCA